>PVKZ01007291.1:0-24818 GCA_004027375.1 Macroglossus sobrinus | reverse complement strand
TGTTCTTGATATTTTCCCCACTCAAAATTAGACCTCACTCCTCTAAGAGAAATTTATCTGTGTTCCGGCATGGGAATTATCCTGTTGCGTGCTCGTGATTTTCAAGCAGTCTCATCTGAATCTCCCATTCCGCCTGGATTCCAAAGCAGGTTCTGTTGGTTTCAGATCTTTTCCTAGAAGTCATGTGCTGCATAACAATGTTTCAGTCAATAATGGACCCCATCTACAATGGTGTCCCGTAAGATTGTAATGGAGCTGAAAAGTTCCTATCACCTAGTGACTCTGTAACCATTGTAATGTCATACTGCAATGCGTTACGCACGTGTTTGTGGTGAATCTGGTATCAACAAACTTATTGCCCCACCATTCGTATAAAAGTATAGCACATACAATTATGTATAGTGCATAATACCTAATGATAATAATTGTCTATGTTACTGGTTTATGTATTTACTATACTACAATTTTTACCATTATTTTTGAGTGTACTTTTTCTACTTATAAAAAAAGTGTTTTCCTTAAAACACTGTGCTTTGTTATACCGGCAGCAACCTCATCTATTTTACATTTTTCTTGTCCCTTGATTTCGTCATTTTGTGCATGTGCGTGCGCTTAATTTAATCTCGTTGGTTTTGTACAGTAGCATGCTGTAGAGGCTTGTGCCTAGGAGCAATAGGCTGTACCATTAAGTTTGTGTAAGTGCACATTCTATGATGCTTGCAAAATCACCTATAGATACATTTCTCAGAAATATCTCCTTTATCAGTGACCAATGTGTGTAGACAGAAACTCATGTTATATTATTATATGCTGTTGGTTTTTAATTTTGCATGCTTATTTTCCTTGTTGATCTCTATGGGTTTTAGAGCATATGTGGAATATTAGAATGTAAGAAGCTTCTTTTATCCTATAGAAACTAAGAGGTCATAAACAATCTTTATATTTGTAAAATTATTTTTGTTTTATTTAAGTAAAATTTGTTTTGCCTTTAGAGTTACTTCTTATTCATAAATAGGAAGGACTTTAAAAATATGTACATTAATTTATTTTAAGATGCACAGTAACTTAAGGATTAATTCTAGCAGATCTTGTGCCTCTGAACAAAGTTGCTTGTCACTTTTAAGGTTCATCTAAGTGCTCTGAAAATTTTAAATACAAAAATTAATAAGAAAAAAATATATTGAGGGTAAGAAAGGTAGCACCTTTGAGGTAACAAAAATAATCCCCCTCTACCATTCTAGCTTCTCGGAGGAGACACTCCTGTGATAAAAGGTTAACAGGAGAAAAACAAACATTTAAATAACATGCACATCTCCTGTGTTCATGGGAGAGACTCAGGAAAACTGAGTAACTTCCCAAATGACTCAAGACACCACCTTATATACCATCTCCAAAAGAAGATGTTAGAGTGGAAGAGACAGTTATAGGAGGTAACTAGGAATAGACTAGTAAACAGAGTCAGGTTCTTATGCAGATTTAAGTCCTTGCCTTCCCCATTGATAGGATTTTCTGCAGATTGATTCAGCTTCCTCTTCCTGGTTTGGGGTAGCTTACAAATGGAGTTTTTTTTTTTTTCTTTTAAATGGGAAAGGAAAAGGGACTTCTAGATTTTCAGAACTTTTCTTGTATTGTTTTTGATTTAAATATAACCAACTCATTATAATCTTTATGCCAAAGAGGCATATTTTGGTGTGGCAAATTCTGCTCTCCCTTTCACAGTCATGTAACCGACATTTGTGGCAATATCACCAACACCTAATTCAGTGCTTGTTTTATTTTAATGGATCAATAAATATAAATAAATTAAGGAAAGGAGGAGTTTTATATGGTGAATTAAGATGTTAAATTCCATATCTTCACACTAGAAGTTAGTGAAACTGCACCTAGGTATAGTTACATTATTTCTTTCATAATGAAGCATATGTCCTATTGCTTTTGATTTTCTTCCATGTACTATGCTGTGATCTTGCTCCTACATTGCCTATGCTAGAATTGTGGCTTCCTTGTTTAAGGAAGTTAATAGCAAAAACTTTGGTACTTCTATTACTTTTTAATTGCTTAAAATTCAGACATTAAACAAAAATATTGCTGAGGCTCTAGCCCTCTAGTGACTTCTCCAGTTCATTTTAGCTTTCTAGGTCTGCTCTGCTTGATATCCTTCTGTTCTTTCCCTTTCTTAATCCTCAATTTTTCTTTCCTGAAATCACAGAAGGGGGCTTGTAAACCTATTCTTTTGATCACACAAATTCCATTTTTGAATTGGAACTGCAAATGTATCCCACTCACCTTTGATTAGAAATATAGATTCTATGTAGCAATGTAAAATACACTATCTAGTAATAGTTTTGGTTTAGGGATGTTGTAATTTAATTTAAGCATTTTACTCCCAAATCCATGTGGGTTATTCCAGTAAAACTAACAACCCAACCGTTTCCTATATTTCTGTTACCACCCATTCAGTTCTTTTTGTATATGAGGGATGTAGGATCTTTACCTCTTCAACATAAGTGGTACTGAACCTTAAACATCATAGTTAATATCACATTCATGTTTCCTTTTTCTCATATTAACAGCCCCCCTCCACACACACTCCCACAGCCCTTTCTCAAAGTAAAATGCTGTATGGTTTCCAGATAAATTTTGATCTTTGGTAGAATAATCTCTTTAATACAGAATATCTAATGTATACCCTGAGCACCACCTAGTGGCTAAAGTATATATCTGAAATGATGTTTGTGTTCTTTTAAGACTGGGTGTCATGAAGGCTAGAAGAAGAAAAAGTGAACTGTTAAAATCCAGCAGATTCTCACCTCCCAGCGGAGGGACACCAAGCCCTGAACTGAGAAAAGAAGAGTTTTTTTTTTTTTTTGGTGGGGGCGGCATAGAGTATAGAAAGAATTCAAACATACACCAAAGTCAAAGCCAAAAGAAAAGTTTATTAGAGAATGGGTAATACTCTATAGATAGAGAATGGTCTCCTCTCAGAGACAGTGAGTGAGAGAGCCTAAGAGAGACCCAGAGGCACAGAGACAGTAGAGAGAGAGAGAGAGAGAGGAAGACAGCGAGAGAGACAGAGTAGAAGCACTGAGTAAAGGCACTGAGAGGGACCCAGTGTTGGGGAATTCAGTTTAAATATCATTCTTTCATTCCCATTCATTACAGTTTAAAGACTTTGTTTACCCACTACCTTTGATATGGACATACAGTGAGGAAGGGGAAGGGAAACTGTATGTAGTGTGAAAAGAAAATAGTATTTAGCATGAAAGGACTGCTGGCAGTTCCCAGTCTTTATTCCATAGGTTCTCTAAGGTTCTAGCCATAGGGAACGAACGATTTTATTTGAGTAGAACAGCCACTATAAGACTGCTTTCCCTGTTTCTCCTTCACAGTGTGGGGAATGGGTTGTTAGCAACACCCCGCCCTCCAAATCTTCCTTTGTTCTGCAGATGTCCTCCTGGCCTGGCTGTAGGGCTGATCAGCATATTGCAGTCTCTGAATGTAGCTTGATTTAGTGTCCTGTCCCGCGGGACGTCTAACGGGAGCTCCGACCAGAAGTGAGACTTGAGGAGACAATCTGCAAGAGAATGGGGGACAGGAGACGCGAAGAATAGAGGCAAGACAAAGTTCTGATCAAACCTCAAAGTTTATTTTACACACAAGGGTATATATATATTTTCAAAGAACAGAGGGAGGCAGGCATGGGGTGATCTGACGTGGTGCCAGCAGCCGTTGATGGTCTGCTGGTAGGCGGTTAAGCAAACAGGATACCTTGGGTTGCAGGTATCTGCAGTCATCTCCGGGCTTATCTTGTGTTTGCCCTTTTGGACTTTCCTAGGAGCCTAGCGAGACTTATGTTCAAAGGTTAACTTCTCAGTTAAACTTTCCTATGGGTTGGCTCCCAACAATTTAGCACTTTGCTTAGTTCTCTTGCCTCTTCCCTACATTATAACTGGTATTAATTTGGGGCTAAAATTGTCACAGAATACCTGAAAACAAGCTCTCAAAATCTACATTGTTAAGTTCCATCAGTGAGGTAGAACTTTAGCAGAGAGAGATGGGAAAAAAGAAGGTAAAATGAGGAAGAAGGTAAAAAAAGTTAAAAGCATGTGGAGGGCTTTAAGTGAGGTAAAGGCAGAAAACAAAAGGAAAAGAAGCTAAAAGAAAACAAATAAGTACAAATTTAATAAATGCAGCAAGCAGTGAAAGGTTAAAGAAGCACAAATTAGTAGTTGATAGATGGTCATGGGGCTGGGGAGCATGGCATGGGAATGCAGCCAGCAATAATGTAATGACTATGTGTAGAGCCAGATGGGTAATAGAGTAATCAAGGAGATCATTTCATAAACTATACAAATGTCTAAACAATGTACTGTATACTTGAAACTAATAATAAAATAAAATGCTTAAAAAAAAGATATTTGATTTCATCAAAAAATTAATAAAACCTCTGACATGAGTGACAGTATAAATATATGGAAAAAATAAAAATAACTACATTTCTTAATAACTTTTCTTTTTCAAATATTTTAAGCTTAATTAGCCTCACAGATATCTAATGGGGTACACACCATCATCCTTACTTAAAAGACAAATAAAGGAATATGAAGGAATTAGGGAAAATGCTTAAGATGCCTAGCTCAGTGTGACTTGTTTCTAAGACTCAATCTTCTTCTTTAACTTGTACCAGAAAATCAATAAATAAACCCAGTTTACTGTGCTAAAACACAGGTTCTAAACTCACTGGAATTATCTGGGAAGTTCTAAAGTATACTATTATTCGAGTCTCATTGGAAGAGATTTTCATTTAATTGGTCTGGGATTATGGTCTGATAATCTAGATTTTTAAAGCTTCCTGGATGATTCTAATGTGTATCAGAGTATGAATATGATTCTACTGTTCTTTGACTTTCTTGCCAGTTATATAGTTCAGTAGGTTCCTAAGAACTTTTAATAATGTTTTCGATATTAGATCTTTAATATTTCAAATGTAAGTCATTTATTAGCTTTATGAAAGAAGAAGTTCTGTTCCAGGTCATTCATGTTAGAAAGTTTGTATTTATGCAAATTAATAAGAATTAACATAGTTGTCAGTTCTTTCTCCTTTTCTCATATCCAGAAGCCACTCCTCAATTTTCTGGTTAAATGATATATATTCCTGTCATCACAAGGAGCAGAAGATACCACCTGCACTTCTTTTCTTAGGACTATTTTCTCTACAATGATATGGCATATAGCCACATCTGCCACACTTGATAGCAGGTTCCCCTTCTTCAAGTGTCCAAGCCTTTCATATACCCTTAGTAGTTTCTCTATCAGAGTACATACAATTACCCTCTTCTGCTGAAATGTAAGGTGAAAAGAAGTTTCTCCAACCATTCCCTAAGCACAGCTATTTTGTATCAAATCTGTTTTATCCTCAGAAGATTTATTAATTGGGATTTAAAAATACAGTGGGGTTATTTAGAAATTGTGGCCTACTTTTAGAGTACCATCCTCTGATGAGCTATTTAATGTCAAATGTGTGTGTCTTGAGGAGCAAATTTGGTCAAGCTATTTGCCAAGCACACATCTGTATCTACTTATATTTGGTTTTTGGTTTCTTAAGCTGATTCCTGTCCTAGGCCTCCGTGGTTTGTTTTGCATACATGCAGGACTTCAAGTGCTGTACCTTCAGTAAGGATTGCCACTTATGCTCTGCTATCTGCCGTTAAATCCCATTAAGAGTTTTGCATACAACAAAATGATTGCATAGAAAAAGAAAAATCTATTTTGGAATGTCAAGATTAGGAATCAGAGTTTTTGTATAGCTGTAAAATACTATATGAGCATATTTATTCCTAGAAATTATCAAAGTAACAATGAAAATGTTACAAAGTTATATTTAGAATATATTACACCTTTAGTAGGATCTTCTACAAAATTTTGATAATGCTATGGTCAAGCAATAAGTAAAAATAAATCCTTTTATTAAACCAAAATTGAATCCCCAATCCTATTTTATGAAAATCACTATTTCATAAACAATGTTTATATTTTTATTTCAAGTATGTAATAAAACACTGAAGATTTTATGTATGTATATGTGTGTGTGTGTGTGTGTGTGTGTGTCACATATCTTTGTATTTATTTTACTTCCATTAAATACAAACCAAATACTATACACAGTGTATGTGTATCTTGGTGCCATCATAGCTATTGTGGGAAAATATATACACATGCACACACACGGAAAAGCCAGCAAAAAAGCTATTAATGACTATATGTATACATGGGAGGGGCCATACTACCATGATATTGTCTTTAAAGTGTCCAATAGCTAACACATATGAGCACACTCTAGGTACCAAAATATGCTTCATTTTTCCTTAAATGGAAGAGTAACGTTTCTCTTAAAATTGGAATCATTTTGTGGTACCTAACCAAAGGTGTAATATTGAGCAGTTACTTCATTCCTTCATTCATCATATGTTTATTGTTAATTTCTAATGTGACTCTTTGATTTATATAAGCCTTTCCTCCTTAAATAACTGATTTGACATAAATGTACATTATTAGATAAGTTCATATGCATGAATATTTTTAGAAGGCATTTTGGAAACAATATCAATTTAAAGGGTTGATGGGAGGGATGACAAAGTAAATCAAAGCACTTAAAAAAAATTCAGAAATAAGTTGAAGATAAAAAATAGATGCTTTTCATTTAATGAAAAAAGAAATAAGGCTAAAGAAAGTAAAAATTTTCAATGTCCACATTTCAATTGCATGATGGTTCATATGAAACAATATTGTACTATGAGTTTCTAAATTGGATTTTAGGTCTAATTCTGGTATTATATTGCACTGTGACTTTGGCAAAGTCACTAAACCTCTCTTGTTTTTATATTCCCCTTAGATTTAATGTATTTCCATTAGGTAAGTGACTTTGAAACTGAAGAGGAAACTTCCTCTAAGTGGGCAATAACACAGACTCAAGAGTAGAGGGCCTAAGTTTGAATCTCATCTCTGACATTTGCTAGTTGTATGACCTTGTGCTTCTGTTTTTTCATCTATGAAATGGAGATAGTAATAGTACTTGCCTCATGCATTTCTAGAAGGGATTAAATATGTTAATACATGTTAGGTGCTTGGGGTAATGTCTAGTGCCTAATAATGGGTGCACTATCTACTATCATTCTTGTTATTTCAGAGTTCCTTCAGGGGTTCCATTAGGTGAGTTGGAATGAAAAAAAGATAGTATAGAATCTTTAAACTTACCAATAACCTAAAGATGCCCATGTGTCCTAAGACTAAGATGACCATATATTTTATCTCCAAGCCAGGAAACTTGCAAGAAAAAAAGAGATAATATTATGAACTACACAGGACAATAAGAAAGCAGGTGTAATTTGTGTAAACTGGGATCTAAAAATTTCCCTATTTAAGGCAGAGTTTCTCAAAGTATTATGTGAAGAATTGCTGTGTCAGAATCCCCAACCAAGGTTCATGAAATGCAGATTTCTGTTTCCTAACCTATGCCAACTAAGAATCTGGAAACAATTTGTCTCATGCAGTTGAAATGTATTATAGTATTTGTGAATGGGTTTCAATAAGAAAAATAGGAAGTTGTTTGTTGAAAAGTTTTGTCCTTTATTTTTTTCCTTATTTTGATCTTAAATTACAATAGACTATTACATTTACTAATTCAGTTGGAATTAAAGTTTTCACACAAAGACAAATATTGTATGCTCTGACTTATATATGAAATCTGGAAGAGTCAACCTCATAGAAGCAGAGTAGAATGATGGTTGCCATGAGCTGGGGGAGGAGGAAATGGAGAGGTGATGATGGTCAAGGGTATAAAGTTTTAGTTTGGTAAAATATGTAAGTTCTGAAGCTCTACTGTACACAGCATAGTGCCCTATGTTCTTACCACACATACACAAAATTATAATAAGGGGGCAGAAGGAAATTTTGGAAGGTGAAATATTTATGTTTATGGCCTTGATGGTCGTGATGGTTTCATGGGCTTATACCTATCCCCAAACTCATCGAGTTGTATACATTATATATATTCAGTGCTTTACATGCCCATTATAACTTAATTAAGTGTTGTTTTAAACGATCTCACGTGTCTTTTAAATTGACATGTTAAAATATAAATTTTGTGTTATATTTTGTATTTTTCTTCTGATGTCCTAGAAGTTTTATGTGGAATGATATTAATGTATCCCTTTAACCTCTCAAAAAAGGGTTACCTTTATACTATAATTTCGGGCTTTCTAATAATCCTTCTAGTATAAGACATTGTGTCTACATTTGAGAGTGAAAAACAATACTTCACTTAAAAAATAAAACTATATAACCCATGAAGAGAAATCTCTCTCTACATTTGTCTATTTAATCATGGGACATAAATTTACTCTCAGTACATGGTTTGGAAGTTTAAAGAGCCACGTAAATTCATAGTTTCTGTTTTGTTCAGGGCCCACAGCAGACTTTCTTGTATTTGTTCTAAAAACCATGAAAAGCTAGTAACTTTATTGGTATAACAGTTAAGAATCTAAGTCAATGTCATGCTTTTGACATTTATTTGATGCCTTGTTTAACTTAAGCTAGAAAATCAACCTTTCCCCTCTGAATTGAATCTCACCAAGTCTTTGGTTGAGAACAGTATCACTAGACCACTCTGTCTCCTCTCTAGCCTTATGAGTGTATTTGTTATCTTTTACTGCAGTTATTATTATTTTTTTTATGGAGGAACTCTGCTGTAAACTTGATGATTGCCATGCCTCAATCAGAACTAGCAGTATTATGAAAATTCAGCATGAATTTGTTCTTTTGATCCAGGAAAACCTAACAGTCATTAATGCTCTTGAGAGTACTTGATTCAAATCAATTCAATTAATTTAATTCAAGTGTCAGTTCAAGTATTTAGTGTGTATTAAATGTCAGGCATATTATTAGATGTCAAAAATCACTATTTCATAATGTCAGACATAATGACATATTTCCTATGTCAGAGGAATGTATTTTAAAGAATCTATTGTCATTAGAATATAACAAACAATTGAGCTACATGGTGGCAATTTACATGTGTAATTACAGTTTTGAGGAGAAAGTGATTTGATGGGAGGAAAATAGGTTTCACTGATGATATCATTTATGCATTTGGATTTTAAAGGATGATTAGGAGTTTTCTAAGTGAATGAAAGGGAAAATATTTTTGATAGAAGAAACAGAAATTGCTAACAGTTATAAAACAATAAGTATAGTAGGTTTTAATTTCCAGTATATAGTGTGAAAAAAAGATTAGCTAAATTGGCAGACCAAGGCAAAAAAAAGGGAGACCTTTTATGACACATTCAGAAATTGGACTTTACCTTTAGTGCAATGGAAAGATATTGAAGTTTGTAGGTAGATAAGAGATGATCAAATTTACAATTTAGAATAATAATATTGGCAGTAGTGTTGAGGCTGAATAGGAGGGGCAACAGTTGAGATGGAAAGGGCAGAAATAGATGGAGGCTAACCTAAGTTAGTGACGGCAAAGATCTGAATTAGGGCAATGGTTAAAATGAGGGACTCAAGAGATACCCAGTAAGAATTGACTAACTTTGATGATATATTGGATAGAGTGAAATGTGGAAAGAGGAGAGTTATGAGGGGGAAAGGCAGGGGTCAGAATTCCTCCCATAATTCTGTCTTTGCTTACTGAACAATGGTACCTACAATAAATACCTGATTTTGAGGTCATATGCTTTAGCCTAAGAGGGAACATGATTGCTTAGAATTGGAATAGTATGTGAGTTAACTGAAGATTCAGACAGTCTTGCAATCTTTCTAAATGTACATACAGAAACGCATGAACTAATAGTTCCAGAAGTTTGGTGTTCCCTAATGTCAGCTCAGAGTGTCAGTGACTCTAGCTTCCTGAACTGTTTTGTCCCTGGCTATGTCCCAACCATGGTGCTAGTAACATGGTATAGGAATCATCATCCCATAGGCCTATTTATTAACCTTAGTTGTTTAGATAGGGGGCCGCCAATATAGCTGTGCTTTACGCTTAATTCTCTCACATATTGGCTTTTCTTCTGAATGTTGCAGTGTAAGTCCAGTATTTTTTCCTTTGTATAGTAATATTGCTGTTTTGGTCTTGGAACACTTGGCTGGTTGATATCTGAAGTCTTCTGAGAATGCCTGTTCTTCAGTGCTCATTTCAGAGATGGGAGGTGCATCAAATTTGGAGATTGACTGGAGCATCGCTACAAGTAAAGTTGGAGAGGAAGAGGTTAAAGATGAAAACTTGCCTACTTTTATTCAGTCAGATTCATGTACTTAAATATTTGGCCCATCTGTTGTTTGCTGAAAAAAAAAAAAAAAAGGATGTGTTTGAGTGTATTTGGCTGTTCCATCTTAGCTAGCTGGTCATAATGATAGAGTTTTGGAATCAAGAGTTTTCTTTTACTATCTCAGTCTAAGAAAGCTTCTGAACAGATTCTGTGACTAAAAGGGATGATGAAAATAAGCAAAAGATTGAATTCACCCTGAATATGGATAGAGGAAGTTCTGTGGTTTTAGAACTATAAAAAATGATCAAGGCATAGAATTCATGTATCTATTTCAGTGTAATAAACTACACCAAAACTCAGTGGTAGATATATCAAAAATCATGTTGTTATAGTCAGAACCTTGTGAATAAAGAATAAATATAAAGAATATTGGGGAAGGCTCATCTCTCTTCCATCATGACTGGGCCTTAGCTGTGGTGGTTTGAATGGCTGGAGATTAGATGACTTGATGGGGGTCATATGTCCGGAGGCCTTGACTCTGGTTAAGGGTTTTTTTTTTTTTTCCTATGTCAGATCTTTTGGTGCTGGAATGTCCAAGAATGTTCACTCATATTTCTGGTGTCTGGGCTGGGCAGCACTAACTGGAAAAGATGGATCTGGTCTTCATTCTCTCTATGAAACTTCTTTATATAGCTTAGGATTTCTTATAACCTGAAAACTTTTTTTTTAATTTTTAAAAATATTTTTATTATTGAAATATAATAGAAAATTAGTTGCTCATGTTTACATTATACACTTTAATGAGTTTTTTCTTTTCATTTATAGTTGACATACAATAATATATTAGTTTCAGTAGTATAGCATAGAGATTAGAGCTCAAGTGATCATCACCCCACTAAATCTAGTACCACTCTTTATTGTAATCTGGAAATCTTTTCTTTTTCTTTATTAAGTTTATGGTATAACATTGGTTAATACAATTATATAATTTCAAGTATGCATTATAATTTGACATCTGTATATTCTATTGTGTGTTTACCACTCATAGTCCAGTTTCCTTCAGCTATCATATATTTCATCCCCTTTACCCACTTGACCCTCTCCCTCCCTCCCTATATTTGACCCCTTTTGCCCGATCTACCTCTCCACTCCTCCCCACTCCTTACCCTCTGGTAACCACTAGTCTATAGTCTATGTCCATGAGTCTCTGTTTGTTTGTCCTGTTCGTTTGCTGCTTTTAGGTTTATATGCCACATATAAGTGATATCATGTGATTTTCAAGTTTTTCTGTCTGGCTTATTTATCTTAGCATAATTATCTCGAGGTCCATCCATGTTGTCACAAATGGCAGTATTTCATCTCTTCTTATGGCTGAGTAATATTCCATTGTATATATGTACCACAGCTTCTTTAGCCAGTCATCTATCATAGGGTACTTTGGTTGCTTCCATGTCCTAGCCACTGCGAATAATTTTGCTATGAACATTGGTGTGCAAATATTTTGGATATGGGTCTTTAAGTCTTTGGGATAAATACCCAGTAGAGGGATTGCTGGATCATATGGCAGACCAATTCTTAGTTTTTGGAGGAAGCTCCATACTGTTTTCCATAGTGACTATACCAATTTGTAGTCCCACCAGCAGTGATTGAGGGTTCCTTTTTCTCTGCATCCTCTCCAACATTTGTTACTACTTGTCCTGTTGATTATAGCTATTCTAACAGGCGTGAGATGGTATCTCATTGTGGTTTTGATTTGCATTTCCTTCATAGCTAGCGATGTTGAGCATTTTTAAAAATATTTGTTGGCCATTTGTATGCCCTCTAGGGAGAAGTGTCTGTTCAGGTCCTCTGCCTATTTTTTGATTGGAGAGTTTCTTTTTGTTGTTGTTTTTGTTTTGTTTTTGTTTTTTTGTTTTGTTATTGAGTTGTATGAGTTATTTGTATATTTTGGATATTAGGCCCTTATCGGAGGTGTTGCTTGCAAATATAATTTCCCATTCGGATGGTTCTCTCTTTACCTTGTTGACTGTTTCTTTTGCTGAGCAGAAGCTTTTTAGTTTGATGTAGTCCCATTCATTTATTTTACCCTTATTTCCCTTGCCTTTGAGGTTAAATTTATAAAATCCTTTTAAGCCCAAAGTCCTTAAGTTCAGTTCCTATGTTTTCTTCTATGCGTTTTATTCAGGTCCTTATATTTAGATCCTTAATCCATTTTGAGTTAATTTTGGTGTGTGGTGATAGACAACAGTCTAGTTTCATTCTTTTGCAGGTGGCTTTCCAGTTTTCCCAGCACCATTTATTGAAGAGACCTTCCTTTCTCCACTATATGTTTTTTACTTTTTTGCCCATATAAATATGGGTTTACTTCTGGACTCTCAATTCTGTTCCACTGGTCTATGTGTCTATTTTTCTGCCAATACCATGCCATTTTGATTGTTGTCATGTTGTAGTATAATTTGAAGTCAGGCAGAATGATGCCTCCAGCTTCATTCTTTTTTCTCAGGATGGCTTTGGCAATTCAAAGTCTTTCGTGCTTCCATACAAATCTGATGATTTTTTGTTCTATTTCTTTAAAAAATGCCAATGGGATTTTGATGGGGATTGCATTAAATCTGTATAATGCTTTAGGTAATATGGTAATATGGTCGTTTAACTATGTTGATTCTTCCAATCCAAGAACACGAAATGTCTTTCCATTTCTTTGTATCTTCTTTGATTTCTTTTAATAGGATAGTTTTCATTATATAGATCCTTCACATATTTCGTTAAATTTATTCCTCAGTGTTTTATTCTTTTTTGTTGCAGCTGCTAAAGGAATATTTTTTTCTGCTTTTTTTTCTGATGCTTCATTATTAGAGTATAGGAATGCTATGGGTTTTTTAATGTTGATTTTGTATTCAGAGACTTTACTGTATTTGCTTATTGTTTCTGGTAGTGTTCTTGTGAAGTCTTTCTTTAGGGTTTTCTATATAGAGAATCATGTTATCCACAAATAATGACAGTTTGACTTTTTCATTTCCTATTTATAGGATGCCTTTTATATCTTTCTCCTGCCTGATTGCACTAGCTAGGACCTCCAATGGTATATATTGAATAACACTGGTGATAGTGGACAGCCTTGCCTTGTTCCTGATGTTAGAGGGAAGGCTTTTAGTTTTTCACCATTAAGTATCATGTTGGCTGATGGTTTGTCATAGAAGGCCTTTATTATGTTAAGTCACTTTCCCTCTATACCGACTTTGTTAAGTGTTTTGATCATAAATGGATGCTGTATCATGTTGAAGGTTTTTTCTGCATCTATTGATATAATTATATGATTTTTATCTATCTATCCATCTATCTATCTATCTATCTATCTATCTATCTATCTATCTATCTATCTATCTATTTGCTCCTACAGCACACGGTCTTCCTAGGTGGTCTCCTATCCAAGTACTAACCAGGCTCGACCCTGCTTAGCTTCCAAGATCAGACTGGATCAGGCTTGTTCAGGGTGACATTGCTATAGACACAATTCTTATTTTTTAATTAGTTTATGTGGTGTATCACAATAATCGATTTGTGTATGTTGAACCATCCCTGTGCCCCCAGGATGAAGCTCACTTGATTGTAGTATATAATCTTTTTAATATTTTGCTGTATTCAGTTCACTAGTATCTTATTTAGGATTTTTGCATCTGTGTTCATGAGGGATATTGGTCTGTGGTTTTCCTTTTTTTATGTTATCCTTACTTGGTTTTGATATCAGAATAATACTGGCCTCATGAAATGAGTTGGTAAGTATTGCCTCCTTTCAATTTTTTGGAAGTTTTTGAGGAGAATAGGTATTAAATCTTCTTTGAATGTTTGGAAGAATTCACTGATGAAGCCATCTGGTCCTGAAATTTTACTTTTGGTAGGTTTTTAATGATTGTTTCAATTTTTATACTGCTGATTGGTCTATTTAGATTCTCCAGTTCTTCTTGATTTAGTCTAGGGAGATGTATTTTTCTAACTACTGGTCCATTTTGTCTAGGTTATTAAACGTGATGTTATATACTTTTTCATAGTATTCTTGTATGATCCTTTGTATTTCTATGATGCCAGTAGTAATTTCCCCTCTTTCACTTCTAATTTTGTTTATTTGTGTCCCTTCTCTTTTTTCTTTAGTGAGTGTAGCTAGAGGATTTTCAATTTTATTAACTTTCTCAAAGAACCAGCTCTTTGTCGCATTTGTTTTTTTCTATTGTTTTTTTTTTAATTTCATTTATTTCTGCTCTAATTTTGATTATTTCTTTCCTTCTGATGACTTTAAGGCTCATTTGTTCTTCCTTTTCTAATTTTTTAAGATGAAGTGTTAGATTGTTTATTTGGGTTCATTCTTGTTTTTGGAGATAGGCCTATAATGATATGAACTTTTCTCTTATGATTGCTTTTGCTGTATCTCAAAAGTTGTGATATGTTATACTATCATTGTCATTCATTTCTATTATGTCTCTCTCTCTCTCTCTCTCTCTCTCTCTCTCTCTCTCTCTCTCTCTCTCTCTTTTGACGAGGCAACCCTTGGATGACCTCACAGATTGCAAGGACCTTGTCAGCTTACAATCTCTTATTTTTTTTTTAACCTGGTCTTCCTAGGTGGTCTCCCATCTAAGTACTAACCAGGCCTGACCCTATGTAGCTTCTGAGATCAGATGGGATTGGGTTTGTTCAGGGTAGCATGGCCATAGACTATGTATCTCTTGATCTCTCCTTTTATTTCTTCTCTGACCCAGTCATTCTTCAGTAGCATGTTGATTAATCTCCATGTATTTGTGGTTCTTCCTGATTTCTTTTTGTAGTTGATCTCTAATTTCAAAGCATCATGAACAGAGAATATGGCTGTTATGATTTAAACCCTCTTATATTTGTCGAGATTATCTCTGTTTACCAGTATGTGGTCTATTCTTGAGAATGTTTCATGTGCACTAGAGAAGAATGTATAAGCAGCTGTTTTGGGATGGAAGGCTCTGTAAATATCAATTATGTCCAGTTGGTCTAAGGTATCATTTAAAGATGTTATTTCCTTATTGATTTTCTGTATGAATGATCTTCTCATATCCAACAGTGGGGTATTTAGGTCCCCTACTATGATAGTGTTTTGGCCTGTTTCTCCCTTTAGTTTTGTTAGTAATTGCTTTACATGTTTTGGGGCTCCCTGATTGGGAGCATAGATATTAATAAGTGTTGTGTCTTCTTGGTGCAGGATTCCCTTTATCATTATGAAGTGTCCCTCAGTATCTTTCTTTACCTTTTTTATTTTGAAGTGTATTTCGTCTGATATTAGTACTACTACTCCCGCTTTTGTCTGAATGCCATTTGCATAAAATATGATATTTCACCCTTCCACTTTGAGTCTAAATTTATCTTTAGAGCTGAGATGTGTCTCCTGGAGGCAGCATATGGTTGGGTTTTGTATTTTGATCCATTCTGAAACTCTGTGCCTTTCTATTGGTGAGTTCAGTCCATTTACATTTAGAGTGATTATTGAAATATAAGGTCTTCTTATAGCCATTTTATCTTTTGCTTTCTGGTAGCTCGATGTTTCCAGTGCTTCCTTGCCCTTGTGTTTCTGTTTTCTTTATTTTGGTTGGCTTTTGTGGGTTTTCCCTCTGGTTCTTGTTTTATGTTATATACTTCAGTTCTGAATCTTCTGTATATGGTTATCATTATGACTATGTAAAGATAGTTATGTATATTCAGTCATACTTTTTCTTCTGCATGTACCTTGTCTTCATTCCCCTTTGCAAATTTGGATCTTTAAATCCTCTCCTTTCCAGTCATTGTTATCTCAAATTGCCCCTATGTATGCTGAACGTTCATTACTATATTGCTATAGCAATTCTCTTATTTAAGCTTATAACACCCTGTTCTTAGTAAGGGTTGCACTCCTCTGCTTCTATTTGTCTGATAGTCACTTTACTCCTAATTATGTATTATTTTTGTTGTTATATTATTTTAGGTGAGCTGATCCCTTTCAGTATATCCTGTAGTGCAGGCCTCATAGTGGAGAACCCTTCAATTTTTGTATGTCCAGAAAGGTCTTAATATCTCCTTCATTTTTAAAGAAGAGCTTAGCTGGATACATTATTCTAGGCTGATAGTTTCTTTCACTTAATAGTTTAAATATTTGATTCCATTCCTTTTTGGCATGTAAGGTTTGTGCCGAGAAGTCTGAGGATAATCTCATGGGTTTTCCTTTATAAGTTATTATTTTCTTCTTTCTGGCTGCCCTGGGAAATTTGTCTTTGTCATTAATTTTTGATAATTTTAATACAATGTGTCTTGGTGAAGGCTTTTTTGGGTTGAGGTAATTGGGTGTTCTGTTGACTTCTTGAATTCCAAGCTCCAGTTCATTTCTTAGACTTGGGAAATTTTAGTCAACTATTTGTCTGAAAATGCTTTCTAGTCCTTGCTCCTTTTCCTTGCCTTTGATAATGCCCATTATTCTTATGTTTCCTCTCCTGATGGTATCAACTAGTTCTTGAATTTCTCTTTCATTATTTTTTCATTTGTAAGTTTCTCTCTTCTTCCTTCTGATTTATTTCTAGATTTCTGTCTTCGATATCATTGATCCTTTTCTCCATTTGGTCGACTCTATTTCCCAAGCTTGCTATTTCATTTTTCAACTCCTGCAGTGTGTTCTTCATCTCCAGAAGTTCTATTTGGTTCTTTTTTTGAGGATTTCTGTCGGGAGCCATTCTTATCAAGGCTCTCATATCTGAGATCTAGGCAACTTCACCTTGGGACAGAATCTGCCTCGCCCTGTGCTATCTGATAGGATAAACAGCATAAGGTCAGTTGCCCTGACATGCCCTGACTTGCCCTGGACCCCTTGAACCATTTGCTTAAACTAATCTGACCTTGCAGATAGGTCACCTCCCGGGACCCTTCTGCATTTTTGGGTCATATAAGGAAATGGAATGTTCTGCGGTTCGATATCCAAGGCAACCGTGCTTATGCAAATCCTCCCCTTTGTATACTCTACCCCTACCTACAATAAACGAGGCTTGATCAGAACTTTGTCTTGCCTCCATTCTTTGCGTCTCCTGTCCCCCATTCTCTTGCAGATTGTCACCTCGAGTCTCATGTCTGGCCAGAGCTCCCGTTAGTCGTCCCGTGGGAAGGGGCAGATTTCAATCTCCTTGCTCTGCTCATCTAGCTGTTTTTTTTTTTCAGTTCCTGAAATTGTTGATATGACTCATTTCGGAATTCACTGAGTTTTTTCAGAAGTACCATTCTGAATTATCTGTCATTTCAGTTGCATATTTCTACATCTGTAAATTTATTTTCTGGAGATTTTTCTTTTTCTTTCTGAGATGCTTTGTCACCTTGGTTGTTCCTGGTGTTTAATGGACTATTTCTCTGCCTGAGCATTAATGGAAATGTATTCTGCTGTTTTTCCAGAAAGAAAATTTATTATTTAAAGGTCTCTCTTTAATCTACTGCAAAGAAGATGCTTTTTTTTTTTTTTTTTTTTGGTTTCCATTAGGTGGCATCTAAGCATCTCAGATCCCTGCTTTATATAAAGGCTTAAAAATGCCTTTTTATTTTCTTATAGATATTTAATCATGCTTGCTTCCCTCAGTTTCAGTCCCTGTCAGTGTTAGCAATGGTTTTGGTAGCATTTGCTCAGATTCCCCTGGGGCTCTGCCCTGTTTGGTCTTGGAGACTATGGAGGGAGGGACACTCTGGGTTGGGGTTTGGAAGTTGCGGCTCAGCCTCAGTTTTGCAACCACAGGCCAGTAAAAATCAACAGTTGTTTCTCTGACATTGACTTCTCTCTTTCTGCCCTGATGACTGGGCTTTGCCACCAGTGGTGTCGAGTTCCCAGCACTCTCAGGCAGGGCTGTTCAGGGAAGTCTCTGCACCTTCTCCCCTCCTTTTCCTTGTACATAGAACTCCAGTGGCTGTGAGAGGCAGCTTTTTTATTTCTCCCAGTCTACCTCCTCACACCTGGGATTCTGACCTGTGGTAGCTCTTAAGGCAGATGCCATGCTTAGACATGCTGGTGTGTTTTTTAGGTGTTTTTTGTTGAGTTTCAAATATTCAGCTTATCGTTGTTTCAATGTGAGAAATCTGGGAATGTCTCTTACACTGCCATGTTTCTGAAATCCTCTGGAAATCTTAAAGTAGTTGGAATTCTTACATAGTGAGTGACTTCTCTCTGAATATCATTTCAAGAAACTTAGGTGGAAGCTGAAAGGCTTCTTCTGATCTAGCTTCAGAAGTATAAGACTACTTTTTCTGTTGAATTCCGTAGATCAGATAATCTACTAGGTTAGCTCGGACTCAAGAAGAGGGGCATCAGACTTTACCTTTCAATGAGAAAAGTAGCGAAGATTTTATATGATGAAAAACTTTTATGATGATTTTTTAATTGAGGTAAAAATTAATCTCTCCTATTTTCTGAAGTGCAATAATATCGGTGTGAGAATAAACAAGTAAGGGCATAGAATTCTTTTCATTCAGTTGATTAAGATACTGGATTAAGGATCTTTTTATTATGTAAATTTTTCCCACACCAGAGACCAATGATAACTTTACTAGCTATTTACTGAACAACTATAATTGCAAGACACTCTGCCTTTGCATTATTTATTTGATCTCAAGTCCCAGGCAAGATAAGCATTACTATTCTCTTGTTGTAGAAATTGAAACTGAGCAAATTAAGTCATTTTCTCAAAGTCATTGTGATAGAATATATTTAGAGTCAAACAAAATTTGTGGAATAGCTCTTGCTGTTTCCACTATTGTGGGAGCCCAGAACCATGCTTAAACCTCCCGTTTACTTAACAGTACACCCAGCCCCCGTAAGGTCTCAGTTGTTCCAGGAATGCCCCACCGCCCACGCATAACTGCTGGTACTCTGGTGATAGGCTATCGCTGTGCGTACCTACCTCCTCCCTGACCCCCGCTTCCTGCGACCCTCACCGCTCCTCACCCCACCTGCTAAGAACCAATAAGATTATGCCAAACACCGCCCACCTAAGTAGACCTGCCCCCCTTTGTCTCAGCTGTATAAATATGTTTGTTCAAAAAATAAAGTTTGAGGCTTGATCAGAACTTTGTCTTGCCTCCGCTCCTTTTTCTCGCCCATTTTCTCCCCAGGTTGGATTCTCCTCGCCCCCACGAATAACTAGGTCCCGCCGTCGGGACACACTATACTCTTTTATGTTTAATGGAAACACAGTTTTACACATCAGTACACAGAAGTAGTAAAATCTCAGTTAACTGAAATGCTTAAATCATGTTTGATCATTTTCACATGAAATATTTTATTCTAGGTGCCATTTTGTGTGCCATTTCATGTCCCGACCCGCGGGACAGTCAACGGGGGGCCCAAGCACTGAAAGAGAAGGGGGACAAGAAACGTGAAGAATGGAGACAAGACAGGCTTTCTGATCAAGTCTCAGTTTATTGCAGGTAGGGGTAGAGTATATAAAGGGGGGGAGGATTTGCGAGAGCCCGGTTACCTTGGATACCAAACCAGAGAACATTCCATTACCTTATATGACCAAGAAATGCAGGAGTGTCCTGGGAGAGGATGGGGCTGCAAGGTCAGATTAGTTTGAGCAAATGCCTCAAGAGGCCCAGGGCATGTCAGAGCAACTGACTTTATGCTGTCTATCCTATCAAATAGCACAGGGCGAGGCAGACCCTGTCCCAGGGTGAAGTTGCCTAGATCTCAGGTATGAGAACCTTAATAAGAACAGCTCCCCACAATTTCATTTCTACTTTAGTGTTAGTCCAGAGTCATTGTTTTAACTGCTAATTTAAAAAGTAACTTTTAATCAGGATGTAAACCTAATTAATTTTTGATAAAATATTTTAGATTTTTATGTATTTTTTTCTTTTTCACCAGAAGAATGGGTTAAAAGGTTGATTGAGGCAGAAAATGAAAATAAATATGTATGCCTCATGGAATCCACTGGAATGTTTTCTTTGGTACAAATACATGTTTTGAATCTAACTGTGAAATTCAGATTAATTGAAATCATAACCTTCCCACTTACATAGGCTCAACACTTGGGACTTATTTTCATGTCTTCCATAGCGTCTATCTAATCATGGAAATAAAAATGTGTTTATTTGGCAAGGTCTCATCCCTCTTCTGATTTCCTTTCTTCCTAGTTCTGCCTAAATGTAGACCTTTGATAGCTTTTCTATTTGCTTCTAGGATTTCTCCAGTTTTAAGCCATCTTACACTGTCCTCTGAGCCATGGTCCAGTTGTTATTCACGGGCAAGTTACTTCACATCTCTGTAAACTAATCTCTTTATTTATAAAATCTCACTTCTTAGTATTGTTGTAAGAAATAAATAAAATTACACCTACATAAATAATATTCTGCTTGTTGGCTATATAGATACAGACATAGTTAAAGATGAACTTTGTGACTCCAATGATGAAACTGACATCAGGTTTATTTCTAAAAATGAATGAACACGGAGAACACAAAATGAATAAGCAACATAAATGCTTACAACATATAAGAAAAACTAATTCAAGCAGGCCTGCCATATGTTATTGATCTACCAGTTGTTCATTATAAAACAGGGGGCACCATTAATGAAATAATAAAATGAATAACACTCCTAAAAATATGCAGTGCATATTCTGTACAACTGAACATGCAGTCTCTGAAAGCAATCTTTTATGTGCCTTCCTTATACGCAGTAGGGAGAAGAGAAGATAATGAGCTAAGGAGAAAGTAAATGATTGCTTACTATTTGTTATTCTTCAGGCCTACCATTTTACATGCTCATATTGAAGGGGGGTTGTTGATTTTGTTCAGCAGCCTGCAGTCACAGTGAACTGTGCTGCCTCTTTCATAAAAGGGAGGAAAACTATTTACACCAATTTTATACTGGTAGGTTTAACAACAATGACAGTGCCCAGTGTGGGTAATGCTCATTTCACATCTCTCAATGTGGATTTTCCCTTCTGTGGTGCTAACTGGGTATTGTATTATTCTTATGCAGAGTCCTTGAATGTTCAGAGTCTGGGTTGTCTATCCAAAGAAAACTACCAAAATTTCAAATTATTTTACAAAAAGGTCCCTACATTTCAAGCTTATCATTTCATTTAAATTCCAAGTACTCTACTATAATCAAGTTGTATCTCTTGCTGGGGTCATAATGGAAGTAGTCCTCAACAAATTTTGTGGACAGCAGGTTTAAAAAATGGCATTTATATTGGGGAGAGAGTTTGAATTTCATTATGGTCGAAATCTTTGGGGCCTCTTTAATATTCAGCTAAACACAAGTTTCTAGCCACTCTGTTAGAATGTAACCTCTTTCTTCAAACACCTTTGACAGCTTATTACATATAGAATAAATTAAAATGTGTAAGTCTTTACCAAAATCACTCTAAATTTCCCAACATTACTGCATTTTCTTTTTTCAAGCATAAGTTTAAATGTCACTTACATGGAAAGGCCTTACTCACCAGCTTATCTAAAATAAAATTGTATGTGTCATGCTTTATTACAGACCCTTATCTTCTTCTCCAACAAACTATATGCTGTAAGAATAGTGATCTTTATAGCTCAACTTATGTTTTCTGTCTCTTCAGTTTCTAAGAGTAGGCACTAAATGAACATGTGTTGAATAGAAAAATAAATGAAGGAAGGAAGAAAGGAGGAAGGGAGGATGGAAAAAGGGAAGGAATGACCTTTGACAAGGATTCTCTCTTAGTTCATTCTGGCTGCTCTAACAAAATACTACAGACTAGGTAGCTTAAAAACAACAGAAATTTACTCTGCAATGTTCTGGAGGCTGGAAATTCCAAGATCAAGACTCCAGCATTGTCATGTTCTAGTGAGAGCCTTCTTCCTAATTCATAGCTGACACCCTCTTGCTTTGTCTTCACATGGTAGATAAGGCTAGTAAGTGCTCTGGGTCTCTTTTAAAAGGCATTAATATCATTCTTGAGGGGTCCACCCTCATGACCTAATCACCTTCCAGAGGCTCCACCTCCTCATACCATCAACTTTGAGGATTAGGATATGAATTTTGAAGGAGCACAAATATTCACAACCTAGCACTCTTCCTTGACCAAACTTGAGTCAGATTCCTCTAATTCTTTTTTCTAACTAGTCCCTGACCTTGGGCTCTGTCCTTGGCCCATTAAATGATTTTAACAAGAATTCTGCTGATTCATTTCAGGGAAAATCGCCCACCCTTGATAGCCGGTCAATGTTTTTATCCCTTGCCCTCATACCTTATCACCATGGTCTACCTACAGTAAAAATACACCCAAGTTGATTTAGCCACCATACACCTTACTCCTGATGTTTCTTATGAATTTTGTATCCACTGACTGACCCGTACATTGCTTGGCTATAAATCTCTACTTATTCTTATGATATTGGGAGTTGAGCTCAATCTTTCCCCTACTACAAAACCCTACGGTAGTAGTCGCACTTAATAAAGTCTTTCTTACCATCTTAACAAGTGTTATGAATACTTTTCTTCTTTAACAATGTCCAAGACTTTTTCTACCTACATCTCCCTGAATATTCCATCACTTTGTAAATGCCTTTGTTTACATTGTAGACTGTGGTTACAATATCATACTCTTTATGCCCTAGTTCACATCAAACCCCTCTGCAATATGTGTCTTCCAAGTCCTGTGTCAAACACAGTGTCTTTCAATATGGCCTGAAAAACTTCTGTTTGCATAAATACTTGTTGCTATTCTTCATCTTCCTAAGTTATCTCCTTTTAGAATCTTAAATAGAGCTACATGTGCACTTGCCTTTTACAAGATTGTAAACACCAGTAATGAAAGTGTTACTGTTGGGGTGATTGAAACTTTGGTGTTACCCCAGGGGCATGAGGTGGGAAGTAGGGGGATAATGGCACAGAAGTATAACTGGCATTAATCCATGGTTCTTCCTCATTGATGTAGTGAAGAAGCACATGTCAGCGAGATTTAGAAAAGATTTATTAAAAGAATATTTTAAAAAGACAAGGCACACTCCAAGAAGGACCATGGATGAGAGCTGTAACAGAGCATTGTAACAACAACAACAAACAACAAACAAAAACAACCAACAACAACTACGCAGAAGTGGGGATATCTACATTATATTTAGGCCACGATAGGCGGTTCCAAAGACATTCTTAGGTGATTAGCATGTGAGGTCATTTTGATTGACACTTGGTTGCTACATAACTCTTTGACTAGTGGTATGGGCATACCCAGGATTCTACTACCATCACAGTGTTCTTTGGGCAGTTTATAGGCTGGGCCCCTAATCCTTTGTTCCCCTTGTTGCTCATGTCTGAATAGTTACCTAACATTATTGTGAGAGATGGCTAAAAAAGTCACTAGGCAAGACAAGGCAATGTTAGATAATGTTGGAAATTTAGGGGCTCACAAAATTTTGTGTATCAGTCTCTACTTTGCAGTTAGTACATCTTTAAAGATAGAAGGTCCTAAAGAGACTAATTCCACAGGAGGAAATAGATCACCATGTTTTTTTTTCCTCTGAAAGCCCACCCCTGTCCTAGCTCCTGCCTTGTGCTATAGCGTTTCCATTGTGCCTGTGACCCTGACCATTCTCTGTAAAGTTTGGGCAAAAATCTCAGAGTGTGCAGAGAGGTAATATTATCCAGAGACCTTATAGTCAGGAGCCAGAATTCCAAATACAGATATAGAGTTTCCATTTCTTATTCTCCCCTGCTGATATCCTCTCAAGTCCTGTTATTGACATAATAAATGTCCCCAGACTATTTCACTCTTTCCACTCCAAATTGATTGTTGCCCTTAATGACCAATGCTGATGGCTCTCTGTAGACAGATATGAAGTTTCTTGATTCTATTTCTTCTGTTAAGTAAGATCTACATCCCAGATAATTTGACAAGTATTATCAATTACCAAAGAAAGAAATGAGATTAGTTAAATATTGTTGTATAACATATAGGGGCAGAGATTTAAATATTATTTGAGAATACTAGAAATATAACAATACCTCAGGATAAACAAATGGCAAACAAGAAAACATTTTCACCTATAGAAGGATTTAATGTAATAAATTAAAAATAACCCAGAGAATGAGAGAATTAACATTCTATAGCCCTTAATGGAGATTGGTAATGGTCATAATTATCAGAGTGCCAAGATCACCATAAAGAAGGACGTGCAGGTATTACATATGTCAAAATGGAAATAGAAAACATCACCTCTAGAGTGATCTTGCCAAATAACAGAAATACTGACCCCCCCCCAAAAAAAAAAAGAAAAAGAAAAGAAAAAAAAACTAATCTGGTCAGGCTTCTACTTGCACCTACTGGTGACTGCCCCAACCCACAGGGCAAAACAATGCAGGGCGAGGAGGAACCTGTGGAGGATGAAGGTAGGACAGGAGACACAAAGAAATGGAGGCAAGACAAAGTTCTGATCAAGCCTCGTTTATTGTAGGTAGGGGTAGAGTATATAAAGGGGAGGATTTGCATAAGCACGGTTGCCTTGGATATCGAACCGCAGAACATTCCATTTCCTTATATGACCCAAAAATGCAGA
>PVKZ01007290.1:0-24822 GCA_004027375.1 Macroglossus sobrinus | reverse complement strand
TGTTCACAGGACTTCCCCCTTTTGTCACAGACCCATTGGCCTTCATTAACCCGGCCCAAAAAGACAGAAAAAAAGAAAGCAAAGGTCCTGTTGGTCCTACAGCAATGCCAGGTGGCACAGGTCTGCGTAGGAAGGTCACTCACAGTTTCTGCACATCTGACCTGAAGTCAAGCTCAGAGCTTCGTCCATTTAAACCACTATTAAGCGTGTTGTTATTTGGGGTCACTGTGATAATTCTCTTAAGTTGCTTTTTTATTTTGATTTCTGATCAACTCCAAGTACTACATCACTACATGCTTTTCGGGCTGGAGAACGCACAGTCCCAGTCCTGTGCCAGGAGGATACGAAACAAGAAAACGTCTGTTCTACAGCTTCCTGGAGCATTGATTTTGCTATCAGACTGCGAAGACACAAGTTAATTGACAAGAATCCCCTTCTCTCCCCCCACAAAACAGAAGAAGAGATGGAGAAGACTGGGGATGGGGAGACACCCTGAAGAAACAGTCCAGTCTCTGAAGTGTCACCAGGTGGGGCGGACAGGCCAATTGCATCAAGGGTGGAAGCCTCTCTCTCCTCTTGTCTCTCAGATAATTCCTGACAGGTCTTAAAACTCCATGGATGTTTTGGACACGATGCTTTTGAAGGCCATGGAGGGAAAAGCCGGCCTCTTTATCTGTACATAGTGGAGGGAACACCCAGCATATCACACACCTCCCTCCTCTATGGCACAAGTCCTCTCGCCTGCATGCGCTGTGCACACAGGGCCGCGTGGACTTCTGGCAGAGCTCCCACCACAGCTGGACGTCATCTCTGCCCCTACAGGTTGGTGACCAGGATGTTCCTAATCCCAGGAACAAGTGCTGGTTATGACCAAAGTCCCCTCCACACAGCTGCCAGCCTGCTGCTGCCACCGTGCATGCTCCTGGGGTAAGACATCTTGGTGTTGCAGCTCTGCTTCCCCTACCCAGGACACAGCGTGGACGCACATGGGTGCACATCTGCACTCAAACGAGAAAGAGGGAAAGAAGGGGAAATTTTTTTATGACAAATTGTTGAGTGGAAAATAAAAGAGAAAATCCGAGATTTTGAGGAAAAAATAATCACTCCTTTGTCGTGACGGCATTCAGAAGATTCATATGAATCTGTCTCTAGAGCAGCAACTCACATTCCCATCTTGCAGGACTCCAGCTAAGAAGCTGAGAGCTTTCAACTTCTACCACATTTCAACCTCTTGGCTCACAGGTGACAGTTACAATGGAAGGCCAGATGTCCATCACCATATAACCACTGCCACTGGTCATCATAGAATTTTCAGAATGACTGCGTGGGGTGCAACTGCCATTATCTAGAAAATGGTGTTTTTAATACATAAACATCTCTCATTTAAGAGTAGTTATATCTATAGCTATTAATTTACTCATCAGTATCTCTCAATATCAGCATGTGCTTGAAAGGCTGGCTCTTCATTGAGTAACTGATACAAAAAAGCAATATACTTTCAGCAGTGCATTTCTGTAGGGGGCAGGGCTGGGGGTAAATGTGACTGAAGGCAGGGTCAGCAGTGAGATTTTAGTCATGATATTCAAAGCACAATTCAGAATAAAAGAAAATTTTATTATTTAGAATATACCAATGTTAAACGTTTGGTTTTATGAAAAACCCTGTCCAGAGAAAGGAATGACAGTGCCAAAATTTGTAACCTTCAGCAGGAATATGTGCTATGGTATATAAAAGGGGACAATAGTTCTCCTCTGTCCAGAAATGTCCTGGGCCCGGAAACTGGATGAGTTGGTGGAGAGACCAGGGCCCTGGGGGCCTGGTGACTCAGGCAGGGAACCCTAGGGTCCCCCTTGTAGAAGGTAGGACGGGGGTGGCCCAGGGACCTGGGATGTACTGCTAGGCCTCGACGGGGCTGGAGCCCCCGGGCCACTCATCAGGATTAGGTGACCCTCACGCTGTTCTCGCGAGGAGCCCTGTCATTGGTGGCAGAAGGCAGATCCATGTTCTTTGCTTGTTGTGTTCGTAGTTCTGTCAGACGGCCACTCTGTGCCTGCTCTCCCGCCAGTCCTAGTAGGACGCATTCTTCCTCCACCAGGGACACAGCTCGGTCCTTTGCTACCATTTCCTTCCGGTTTGGGACACGTTCCCCTTGGGTCCAACCTCAGGGCTGTGTCTCCCAGCACCATCCTGGGAGGCTGTGGGTCCCCACGTCCCTGAGGAGTGGCGTCTTCAGGAGAAGTTGGATTCTCTGGGTCACACGGTCACCTCTCCCTGAAGAACCTCATTCTGATGACATGGTCACACTAGGCCTCCGCCCACCACAAGTGACGAGGGACCGCAGGGAAGTTCCCGGACAGGGCCCCTCATTCATTCACAGAAGAATTGGGAAGTTAGGAGCGAACAAGGCTTCAGTGCCTCCCAAATAATGCTGCTGCAGTCGATCCGGCTCGGCCTTCGTCCTTCTTCGTGGACACGGGGCAGGTCCTCTGTGAGGGGCGGCTACCCAGATTCCTTTTTGAGCAGATCTCCTAACCAGGGTGGTCCCTTGGGGGTTAATGTGGTCACAGCTCTAGTACCCAGAGCCATAGATCCAGCAGCGGGTGCTGTGGGGTTGTCCTGAACAGCAAGGATTCTGGACTCTCCAAGACTGGACATTTTTTAGGACTTGGCTTTGCACGAGTGTATTTACATTTGACAACAATTATAAAGCTCTTATTTAAAGAAATCTATAAACTTTTTCCTTATAGCTCTGTGTCTGCTTGTTGTTACTGGCCCCTGATGTTCTGCTCTGAGAGGAGCACCCATGGGGACAGGTGCCTATGTGGGTGTGGTGTGAAGAGTTGGTAGGGATTGTGCCATTGTGGCCTAACCAATAGCAATGGCATCTCATTTTGCATTTCCTACCCAAGAAGGGTCATAGAAGGATGAGTGAGGGTTTGAGTGTTCTAATATGAGCATATATTAACATTGGAATAGAGGTCTCAGATAAACCAGAAAACGTGTAACTCTCCTGTGCATTGAGTTGTCAGAGGGGAAAGAGTTCCAGGAGGAGCCTGCTGACATGGGATGAGCTGGGATTGCTGGAGAGGCAGGTGGAGGCCGATCATCATGAAGACATTAGTGTTAGCTCAGTGGCCCTGCAGATGATGCTTGGAGGTGCAGTGATGGTAAATGGAATGGAGACATTGACAGGGAGGCGTGTCTAGGATGCTGTCATGATCCAGGGCAGGATGACGGAGTCAGGGCCTAGGCCACACAGAGCAGGGATGAGAGAAGAGAGCAGAGGCAGATAGGATTTTGTTCTAGAATATGTAGGATGAGGTTTGCTGTATGTTTGGTCAGATATGTGGGTATCTCTCGGGTGACTCCAGTTGTCCAAAAGGTGATAGCCGAGCCTGCATCTCAGTCTTTGTGACGTTAGTTTTACATGCTGGCTCCTACTTTTGTTTAAACTGATCGATCCATCAGTATTAATGGACTCAACTTGAACATAGTATGCAGAATTTGTTTAATGGACATAGCAGTATCACCTTGGGAAATTACCAGTGTTTTGTGTCACTTTTTAAATTTTTATTTTAGCCATTCTAATATATATATATATATATATATATATATATATATATGTCATTATAATATTCATTCCTCAATGACAAATGATGCTGAGCATTTTTTTATGTGTTCATTTGCCATGTGCCTATCACCTCTGGAGCCCTCGCTGTCCGCAGCTCCTGGAGGGATGCTCACACTTGCCTGTGGCTCATATAGGGTGGTCATGAACAGGAGCTCTGCCATCTCACCCAAATGAGGCCCTACCAGGTACCCAGCATCTAACTGACGGAGCTAGAAAGGTTTCCCCGTGGGTCCCTGCCATAATCTCCGATCCCTGTTAGGGACAAAGCCACCTGAGTTCAGCTACTGAAATTGGTAACAACCAAATTTGGGAGACGACTAGAATTTGAAGTCTCACTGAACAAGCAGTGAGCTTATCAAGATTTTTTCTCCATTATCTTCCTTCTGAAAATCAGGACAGCTTGAAAGCAGCAAGCGGGCTCTATTGTGGCAGACAGAGGGAGAAGGAGCCTTTGAATTTAGTCTTGAGAAGAGGGAAGGATCCTCCGGAAGCATCAACTGCAGGAAGGGAGGCCCTGAGGCCCCTCACTTCTCTGGCAGGAGGATATCAGGGTCTCAGAGGGTGGGGATCCACCCCTCTCATTACGTTTCTCCTGTCTGTTCTACCCTCTTCTCCAAAGGCAGGCTTCTTAGCAGGAGGTCTGCAGGAGATGTGGGTATGCAAAGGCCCAACCTTCTGTCTGGAGGACAGCAAACGGGAGCCACAGGGAGGCAGGAGGGACAATGAGATGGTGCACAGTAGGGAGCGTGGGGAAGTAACCCTCAAAGTCACTCAGAACAGCGTTGTTTGTGCTGCAGCTGAAAATGCATTGTCACCAGGCTGTGCCAACACCAGAATCAGTGGCTCAGTCTTTTCCCTGATGTGCCATTCAGTTTCCTGAGCAAAGCACCCTGTCCTGTCCTTGGCTCTGAAAACTGATTTCTGGCATCTTGAGGACCCTTATGAAAGCAAGTGGTGGCTTTTCCATCCACTCCCTACCTGTGTTCCTCTCCAAACCTCATTCCACCAGCCTCAGCGCCTTCGGCCCGAGTCCAGACACCCCTGGTCCACAAACTCAGAGATAAACCCCACCCTGATGAAGAGATGGGGGAAGGATTCCCAGCAGGCTGAGAGGAAGGGGTCAGAGCTGAGGGGTTTCACTGGGTAGGACCAGTCCTATGATACAAAGTTCATGACTAAGTAATATGAATAAATAAACAAGCAAGTGTTTTAGGGAAATCTGAGAATTGAAGTTGTTTCTTTACTACTGCTTTTCGAGCCATATTTCTTACCAGAATTTTCATCAACATTCTCTTTGCAATAAGCACACTTTTTTTTGAAAATACACTTCTGATTGTACTTTCATCTTCAGAATGACATTATCATTTATTTTTTAAATCTATTTTATTGAGGTGAATTTTGTGTAAAAGGACATACATCCTATTTTACTGTACAGGTGGGTAGGTAGTGACTAGTATGTAAATTCTTTAACCAATATGTATGACAGCAACTTCAAAATTCATCATATCTTCTTAGAACTTTCTGCACACTTGTCTATATTGGACTTAGGAAAATGTAACAAACAATGGCATCCAGCCACGGGCCTTGCAGTCATTTGACTGGGAGCTTGAGGACAGACCCCTATGCAAGAATCTCTGCTCCCAGGAAGTGAAGAACTTGTTGAGCTGGAGGAAATACAGACAACAAGGACTTACACAGCATCACCCACGGGGGATGCACGGAGGCGTCCTCCCCAACCCCTCCCAGAGAGAAGAGCCCCTGGTCCTCAGGGTGGTGGGTGATCCACAGGTCAGAGAGCTCTGGGCACAGTGACTGAACCTGCATCCTGCACAGAAGGGGACATGCCTCCGTGGGGATGGTCACTGGTCTGGACTTGATCCTGATCTGAGAAAACTTTGTATGAGACACCACTTCAGTCCTGACCACTGGACAGCCAAAGGAGCTAGAGACAGTCACCGTGAGGAGTCTAAGTTAGCCCGAAGATGCCCTGAAGTGATGAGGAGGCAATATAAGGGGACACTATGCAAGGACAGTGAACAGATTAGTGAGGAAGCAGAAGTTATTTCTGATGGGCTCTGGGCGCCAAGCACACAGTGGTGTATCTGTACCTGAACAGTAGGGGTCAATCAGGCCTGTTCCTGAAGGTCAGGTGGTGATCAAAGCTGAGACCAGCCAGCCAGCTACCTGCCATGACCTGGTGCCCTCTGCTCAGACCTCAGAGCTGTGACCTCCCTTCCTCCCAGACCCAAAATAGCCCCATACCTGCCTACCCCCTAACTCGCTCAGCAGAGGGGCCTAATCCTGGTTCAAGTGAGGGATCACAAAGCTGGGGGTCTCATATGCATGAGTGGACCCTCCCTCCCTCAGAGCTTGAAGAGGGGAGGGAGAGACTTGAGGAAGCTCCGCTTCAGCTGTGGGGACACAGATGACAGGACTCGGTGATCATTGGCACCATGGCCTGGTCCCCTCCCCTCCTCACCCTCCTCACTCACTACACAGGTGACCAGATAAGGGAACAGTGGAGGGGACCCAGGGAGGCCACATGGGTCCCTGCCCCCTCCTCTTGTCTCTAGCCCCAGCATCACCATCTCTGTGTCTCTTCTCTTCCAGGCTCCTGGGCCCAGTCTGTGCTGAGCGAGACGTCCTCAGTGTCTGGGACCTTGGGACAGAGTGTCACCATCTCCTGCACTGGAAGCAGCTCCAACATCAGGGATGATTGCTATGTGCACTGGTACCAACAGTTCCCGGGAACAGCCCCCAAACTTCTCATCTATGAATATAACAAATGACCTTCAGGGGTCCCCAACCGCTTCTCTGGCTCCAGATCTGGCAGCTCAGCCTCCCTGACCATAAGTGGGCTCCAGGCTGAAGACGAGGCTGATTATTACTGCTTAGCATGGGACAGCAGTGTCAGAGTTCACACAGTGCTCCAGGCCTGTGGGTGAAATGAGACAAAAATCCGCTGTTTCCTATGCAATGGGGCTTCCCTGGGCAGACCCCACTCCTCTGACCAGACAGCTGCCTTCTTTGTGTTTGATAGAAAATTGAGGATGAGACCCACCCCAAGGAAATGTTGTCTAGAAACTGTGTCCACATCCTTTGAATTCTATCCATAGTCTGTCCTTGGTGACAACACATTGTATAATTTTCTCAAATTGAGAAGCAATTTCTTGATACCAGGTGTTGGCTACCCTAGGGACAGTTTCTGTGACAGGTTAGGGCACAACTAGGTACACAGAATCCAGCCCTATCTGAATAAAAAAATATCAGTCTTGTCCAGTATGTGTCCTGGTATAAAGTGCTGCCAGGAACGGGCCCCTAATCCCGCATTTACCATTACAGGAGTCGGCCTTCAGAGTCTTGTCTATACCTGGCTAGACCTGGCACCTCATGCTCTTTAACCATCACTGGGCTGAGGCCTTGGGTTGAGTCTGATGCTCAGTGCACCTCTGTGACAGCAGCCTCAGTGTTCCCACAGTGCTCCAGGCCTGTGGGGAACTGAGACAGAACCCCTTTTTCATCTGCTAGGTTTCGGAACACCCAACAGCACCTGCTCAGGCTGCACCCGTGGCTTCTGCTCCTTCTGATTCTGCTGCAGCCTCCATGGCCCCAGGCTCATCCAGGGTCAGCGCCTGGGAGTGAAGGCTCCTCATCTCCCTTGTGTCCTCAAAGTCATCACAGCAGCAAAGGCTCTCACAGGACACAAAGGCCAGCTCCTCATCAGCTGAGAACACCAAGTCTCTGCAATGCGGCTCAGTGGCAAAGGTGGGGTTCCAGCCATTGTCATCTCAGACTTGAACTGTGACTGCAATAGCCTGCATCTTCATCATTGGTCATTTAACTATTTCCAGAAGTTTCCAGAGCTAAGTCTTTCTCTCATTAGTCTCCAGTGTGAATGTCTGTTCTCTGCTCATGAGGAGGTGTCTTCTGTCCCTCCTGCCCTGGCCCCAGTGTGTCTCAGGCTATAGCATCCATTTGGGGCTTTGAAAATGAGCACGTGTCTATGCCCATCGATGCGAAGATCTAACCGTCCATTTCTTCTTGTGCAATTGTATTGTGATATTTGAAGATGAATAATATTTGCAGGGAATAATAATGAATTTAAAGTCACCTTGAACTACTCCTAGTATCAGTGGAAATGTCCCCTTCCCTGCCACATTAGCTCATGTGCTGGCTATAAGACTGTGTCATGTGTGTGAGGGAGACAGTGTAATTTACCATATCATAAATGCACCTCTCTGTTTCTATTTGTGTGTTTTTACCAGGAATTTGTTTGAAGAGATCATATAATTTAACCAATGATCTATTGATGTGATGTGTTTCATTAAAGGTTGATCAATATGGAGCCCAACTTACATGCCTGGAATAAATCACATGTTTTAATGTTGCATCCACTTAGTAATCTGATACTGACATATGTCTCTTAATATTGAAATTAGACATTGTTGTCAATATTTTATAGAACTGGTGTGTGATTTTTTGTTTACTCTATTTTATTTGTCAGATGTGGGTATAACTGTTATACCTGCTTTCTACAAGAATTAGGAAATGTTTCATTTTTTCAATGTTTTGAGATATATATATATATATGTATATATATATACACACATATATATGTGTGTATAAATACATATATATGTATATACATATATATATGTGTGTGTGTGTATATATATATATATATATATATATATATATATATATATATGAAACGAAGAAATAGAACCATGTGACCCCTAAAGTTTTCTCCATGTTTCTTATGAAACTATGTTTTGCCTTTTTTGAAGAATCCATAATAATGCTTTCTATTTTTTCCTAAGAAAATTGATATTATTCATTTTTCTCTACTGGAACTATTTTGTATCTTTATAGAGACACGTGTATTTTGTCTATATTTAAGATATTCACACTTAATTTTTTATTTCATTTTTGTCAACATGTCATTTCTTACTTTGCATATTTGTGCATTATCCATTTTCACTCAATGTCATTAATTGGTTGATCTAGTCTGTCACTTATAAACACAATTTCCATGTGCCAATAAGACACACTGCTTTTCTACTGTCTCTCTCATTTATTGCACATTACCGAGGAGATGCTGGTTCCTGCTGGTCCTTCTCCTGCACCTGGCATCACTCTCAATATCTGCCTCTCGTTATTCTTCTGTTTACCCTATGGTTTCCACAGAGTTCTTATTCTTTTTTTTTTGTAATTAGATTTTATTTTTTACAGAAATCTTCAGTCTACTGATAAATTGAGCAGAAGATGGAGATATCTCCCAGCGTTGATAACAAAAATTATCCTCTGGTACCACCAGAATCTCGAGTCCTCCCCATTATCGTCTCAGATTCTTTAGTCTCGAGAGAGAACCAAGGCTCTGGCGTCCCAGCTGTTTCTGTGGGTCCAGCGATGGCTCCATACAGTCGGGTTATTTGCTAAATTGTGTTCTTCTTGAGATTAAAGTGGCTCCTACAGTCAGCTATGGGGTGAGAGGGCTGCTGCTCACAGTGTGCCCCAGGGAAGTGAGGAAACCCCACTGCTGGTGCTGCCTGTGTTCTTAGTGGGCCCTCACTGCTGGTGACAACAGTGGGCATCTGGTGACAGCTCCAGCCACTTACGCCCCACTGCTGAGACCCTGCGGCATGGCCACGAAGCCGTCACTTAAAGGACGTCTGCACTAGCCCCACGGGACGTTCTGAGCCTCGTCATCGCTACGAGTATCTCGATCCTTGTTCGCAAGACAGAACCTTTCTAGGATGACAATTCTGGGGATAATTTTGTCTCTTACATGTGACAGGATATATAGTCACATGAATGATTGTCCTTGTGGTCAATTATAGTTAAGAGATGTTAATCAGAAGTTAATCAGAAAATATTAGGCTTCCCAAAATAGCATAATTGGATGAATATTTAACAAAGAAATATATAATAATTTGTGAGTGTAGCATCCTGAAATCTCAGTGGAGAATGAAAACCATGACCTAATGACAGTGGGATCACTGACGTCCCTGCAGGAGGTGACAGGAGTAAGGTGGAGATGAAGCTGATCATCTGGGGATCCATCTAGGATGTGGTGACTCCACAGGAAGAGAACCTGGGGATCCAACTGTCCCACCATCCACATTTTCCTCTCTAGATGTATGAAAAGGTATCAGGAGCCCTCTAAGAAGCTTTTAGTGCCTGCTGTGTGATGTAAATACTGGGTTAAGGTTCTGTGGCCACTGGAGGGTCTGCGGGTCTGAGTAAATTGTGAGTTGTCTGAGAGTGTATACTTAATCTATCCAGCTGGCCTCATAAATCATGAGTGTTCAATACTCACATCACAATCCCTGTCAGCAGGAGTTGTGAAAGGCTCCAGTGTGTCCCAGTTAATTCTGGGTTCAAAGTCAGTCAAGAAGCTGCTGACTGAGGTGGCCTTGGCCAACTTCCAACCATGGTGAGGGAGAAGGGCTAGAGGCACTGTAAGCAACCATGCGATGATTTTTATTTCTTTAAGTAGTCTCATTTTCAAGTTAACAGCAAAATAGAATGTTTTTACTTTATCATTCCTGCCTTTCCGTTTCCATGTATTTTCTCACCCCAATCTCTGTGCGCTTTCCCCTGAGACTTCAGTTACACGCGTGTGGGGCTACATGATGGCATTTTCCTAAGGGGTCACTGAGATGCACTTGCCTTTCTTCATCTTGTTCCTCTCTTTTCTCATGGTTGGCTATTTAGGGTTAATTTCTATCGTTCTATCCTTACTCTGCTGACTCTCAGTTTTCCAAACTTGTATTAAATTTAACTTTGAATTTAATACATTTGTTATTTATCATTCTAGAATGTCCATTTGAATCCTGTTTCACAGCCTTCAAGAATCTATCACGAGGCCCATCTACATGCCCGTGAAGACACAGGTCTTATTCCTCAACATCCCATCGGCACCTTCGGAAATTTGGAGTGAATTCTGGACGGTTTCTCTGCTCAACTCTTCCTTCTGGCGTGTGGGTCACGTTCACACTCAGATGCTTGTGTTTCTGGTTAGTTTTTTATTGTACTGGCGCATATCTGCATACATATCAATGCTCCTCAAAAGGGCGTTGACATCGTTATTAGGCTGCAGTTGCCTGTCCAGCATCGTTCTTAGAGGTGAAAACATCCCAGGCAAAGATGATGGCTGTGACAAATTCTACGTAATAGTTTGTACTATTTCTTATCAACACAAAATGCCTGTGAATTAAATGGCAGCTATCAGACTTCCTGTGTAGGAACAGGACTTCTATATTATTAATTAATAAAAAAAATTACTTAGAAAACTCAAGGGTATATAATTTCCAAATGCTGTACTGATTAAGAGTTCGGTAAAGTCGCTATAAAGTTCATTGATTTAAAAAAAAATATTTCAACAAGTTATAATAGGACTATACAATGAGTTAAATAATGAAAAAAATTATCCATATTAACTATGTAAAACTTCTGGAGTAAAAATTCGAAGATTTGTGAATTACTCATATAAAAACAATTGAAAAATTCCAAAGTCATATTTTTAAATTGAAAACATGGTGTTTATATCTTTAAAAAATCAGACACACTTGTCAAAAATCACATATTCATTTCCCTTTAATGTTACACATCATTTCGATATATCATAGGTTAAATTATGTGATCTTGATGGATCTTGAAATTTCACCAAATTAAAAAAAAATCTAATAAAAACACACACAAATAGACACAGAGAGGTACATTTATATGATAATTCACACTGTCTCCCATGCACACATGACTTAATCTTAAAGCCAGCACTTGAACTAATGGGGTGGGAAGAAGGACATTTCCACGGAGACCAGGAGTAGATCAGTGTGATGTTACCTCATTATTATTCACCATCTATCTGCAAGTATCGAACCGTGCAAATGAACAAGAAGAAATGCAATAAATCACACGTGGTAATGTTGCATCACTTAGTAATCTGATACTGACATGTCTCTGTTAATATTTTATTTAGAATATTTGCACCAATATTTTTTAGACTGGTTTATAATTTCCTTGCAATGTAATTTATTGTGATCTATAGGTAACTTTGTTACATCTCCCTTCAAGAAAATTTGGGAAATTTTTCATTTTTCTCAATATTAAAATTGCTATGTACACACACAAATAAAGGGAAAATATTTGAAACCTCTGAAGGTTTGTTATGTCCCTGTGAAACTAACTGTATCTTTTTTTTTTTTGGCATGTGGAATAGTTTTATAACAATGTTTTCTGTTTTTCCTATGGAAATTGTTGTCCTTTTCCACAATGGAATCAATTTTTTAGTCTTATAAAATATGTATTCTATTTTTAATAACTATTAACAGGTTCGATTTTTAATTTTCTCTGTGTGCCATTTTTTTATTTGTATAACTATTTGTAATCCATTTTTAAGCAAAATTTAGTTAGTGGTGGTTCTCTCATTTTACACATGTTTTACATGTGCCAATTAGACCCAATTTTTTGTATTATCTCTATAATTTATAGTTTCATTTATTATGGTGGAAAGTATTCCTTATTTGTCTTTTTTTTTCTTGTCCCTGGCAGAATTCTCAATTTTTCTCTTTTTATCATATGGTAAATGCTCTACTGATATTTCATCAAATAAGTATAAAGAGATTTTTTAAATGCACAAACCAACACAGTCTCAGTGAGCCCGGGTGTGACAGCCTTTCCTCTACTCGCCTGCATGTTAACCTCAAAGTCAACGACTTTCAGATGCCCTTCTGATGAAGTCTCCTGGTTCAGAGACTCCACGCAGCCCGAGGAAGCCCCTGTCCTCCCTCCAGGGCCACAGCAGTGAGCACCAGGGCAGGCCTGGCTCACGGTCTTCTGGGAAAGGTCCACTAGGAGGAAATTCAGCCCTAAAGATGGGGGTGGGGGAAAAACTGTGAAGAAACTGCATCTATGGGTTTGAAATATAAAGCCTGTATTCATTGATCCCAGAGTCCCACAGATGCCAGGAGTTACTGTAGGTTAGATCTCATCCTGCTGCTCACCTGGGTGAAAGGTAAACCAGTCCATGAGATGAAACTAGCATCTCGGTCTACTGAAGCCCTGTGCCAGCCCTCAGTGGCATCCCCTGACCCTGCTCCCCAGGTGAAGGAGACACCTCTGTGACTGCTCAGACTCCAGGACCATCGCTGACCATGATCATCAGTGGGAAGGTCACTGAAGGTGAGGAGACTGTGCACACAGTGTGGAAAGAACCCACACATGGAGGCGGGAACCTCTGGACAGTCCTCAGGCTCCTTAGACACCTGGGGAAGTTCCCTGATGGCTTCTGAATCCATCAGTTCACACCTAAAATGTCAACAGGGGGCCCAGGAACCCAGACCTTATCTTCTAAAAGCCCCCTTTCCCGCTATCCTCCCCATCCTTTAGGCTGCTGTCTCTGTCCTATGTCCTCCCTCTGGAAACCAGGGTCATTGCCTCACCATGTGGCACCCCTGGAACCTGGCAGGGTAACAGGCCAGAATGACATCAGGATTCGCAGAGTGACTGCTCTATCCCTTGTAGAAGAAGCGGTCATCACAGTGAGAGGCCCAGCACCTGCATTTACACTCAGGACATTCAGCTGCACAGTGAAGGGACCCCCTAAACTCCTTAGGTGGCCACAAACTCTCCTCTCTGACACCCAAGGCTGCCTGTTCACAGGACTTCCCCCTTCTGTCACGGACCCATTGGCCTTCATTAACATGGCACAAAAAGAAAGAAAAGGGGAAAGCGAAGGTCCTGTTGGTCCTACAGAAATGCCAGGTGGCACAGGTCTGCGTAGGAAGGTCACTCACAGTTTCTGCACATCTGACCTGAAGTCGAGCTCAGAGCTTCGTCCATTTAAAACACTTTTAAGCATGAGTTGATATTTGGGGTCATGATAATTCTCTTAAGTTGCTTTTTTATTTTGATTTCTGATCAACTCCAAGTACTACATCACTACATACTAGTTGGGCTGGAGAATGCACAGTCCCAGTCCTGTGCCAGGAGGATGTGAAACAACAAAACATCTGTGCTGCAGTTTCCTGCTGCATTGACTTTGCTATCAGATGCGAAGACACAAGTTTATTCACAAGAATCCCCTCCTCTCCCCCCGCAAACACAGAAGAAGAGATGGAGAAGACTGGAAAAGGGGAGATGCCCTGAAGAAACAGTCCAGTCTCTGAAGTGTCACCAGGTGGAGTAGATGTGCCAGTTGCGTCAAGGGTGGAAGCCTCTCTCCTCTTGTCTCTTAGAAATTTCCTGATTTTCCTGGATGTTTTGGACATGATGCTTTTGAAGGCTGTGGAGGGAACACCCAGCACGTCACACACCTCCCTCCTCCACAGCACAAGTCCTCTTGCCTGCACGTGCTGTGCACTCAGGGCCGCGTGGACTTCTGGCAGAGCTCCCGCCACAGCTGGCTGGGTCTCGCACCTGGCCGGTCTCCTGCTCCATCGCCCTGGGCTCCCTGGAGGTCCAGAAATTCCTGCTCCATGTAAAAAGCAGGGACGATGTCATGGCCTCCCCACTTGCTTGACCCTTGCACGGTGAATTGCGACCCCATGGATGAGGAACACATGCAGGTCAGTAGCTCAGAGCATCAGAAATGACTCTTCTTCTTGGGATACTGAGAGCTGGGCCATGAATCTGAGTTCTTTGGATTTTTCATCTGATGAACTGGAATAATAAACTAACCTGCAGTTGGAATTGGGCTGCGGGTTCTCTGAGTTGATGGGTAGAAAGTGTGCAGTTGTGATGGGAGTGATTTTAGCGAGTTCATAATGACATATGTGTTGTGTAAGTGGAAAATAACTCCTGGGGGAACACACAGTCTCACACACGCACCTCATAAATGCACACTCACAATCACACTACACAGAATTACACAAGACACCGCCACCCCAAGCACACAGCCCTACACCACCCAGAGTGAGTTCAGTCACTTTCAGGTGCCGTACAAACGTATTTTTCTTAATCCGGAGAATCAGCTCTTTTTTCTACCAAAGCCACAATTCCCATTCCCTCCAGGAACCTAGAATCCTGTGGGAGCTCAGACTGACAGCAACAGGGATGCTCACCTGTCTCATCTCGTGTCTCCCTTGGTCGGTGAGGAAGTCCAGAACGTGTTAGGTGTCCTCTTGCTCTGAGACCACCTGCGATCACAAAAGAGAACACTGTAGTGGCCACATCAGGCCACACCTTTTGGGTTTTCTCTGTGAATACTGTAAACCAGATGGAAATCAAGGACACGTCAAAGCCCCCACCGCAGGCTCAGAGTGCACCTGTGCAAACGCATGAACCTGTACTGGATGCTGTCTCTGCGCCTTCAGGTTGGTGACCAGGACATTCTTAATCCCAGGAAGAAGTGCTGCTTCTGAGCGGAGCCCCCACCACACAGCTGCCAGCCTGCTGCTGCCACCATGCATGCTCCTGGGGTCAGCCATCACGGTGACACAGCTCTATTCCACCCCACAGGACACAGTATGGACGCCCACAACGCACATTCTCATGGGTGCATATCTGCACTCAAATGAGAAAGAGGGAAAGAAGAGATAAATTTTGCATGACAAATTGGAGAGTGGTAAATGAAAGAGAAAATTGGAGATTTTGAGAAAGAAATAATCACCCACTTGTTGAGAAGGCATTCAGAGTTTCATATAAATCTGTCTGTAGAGCAGCAACTCAGATTCCCATCTTGCAGGACTCCAGCTAGGAAGCTGAGTGCTTTCAAATTCTACCACATTTCAACCTCTTGGCTCACAGGCGACAGTTACAATGGAAGGCCTGATGTCCATCACCACATAACCACTGCCACTGGCCATCATAGTATTTCCAGTTGGACCCTCATGGGGCCCAACTGCTATTATGTAGAAAATTGTGTTTTTAGTACATAAACATCTCTCATTTGAGAGTAGTTTTCTATCTATATCTATTAATTTACTCATCAGTATCTCTGAATATCACCATGTGCTTGAAAGTCTGGCTCTTCTTGAGTAACTAAGACAAAAAAGCAATATGCTTTCACCAGTGCATTTCTGTAGGGGGCGGGGCCAGGGGTAAATGTGACTGGAGGCAGGGTCAGCAGTGAGATTTTAGACATGACATTCAAAGCACAATTTAGTAGAGAAAAATTTCATTATTTAGAACTTATCAATATTAAAAATTTTGTTTTTATGAAAAACCTTATCAAGAGAAAGGAATGACAGTGCCAAACTCTGTAACTTCAGCAGGAATATGTGCCACAGTGTATGAAAGGGGACAATAGTTCTCCTCTGTCCAGAAAAGTCTGGGCCTGGAAACTGGATGAGTTGGTGGAGAGACCAGGGCCACGGGGGTCTGGTGACTCAGGCAGGGATGCCTATGGCCCCCCATGTAGGAGGTAGGACGGGGGTGAGACAGGGACCTGGGATGTACTGCAGGCCTCCATGGGGCTACAGACCCCGGGCCACACGTCCAAGATCAGGTGTCCCTTACACTGCTCTCGCAAGGAGCCCTGTCATTGGTGGCAGAAGGCAGATCCACATTCTTTGTTTGTTGTGTCCAGAGTTCTGTCAGACGGTCACCCTGTGCCTGCTGTCCCTCCAGTCCTTGTAGGATGCCTTCCTCCTCCACCAGGGGCACAGCTCGGTCTTTGCTACCATTTCCTTCTAGTTTGGGACACGTTCTCCTTAGGTCTGACCTCAGGGCTGTCTCTCAGCACCATCCTGGGAAGCTGTGGGTCCTCATATCTCTGAGGAGGGGCGCCTCCAGGAGAAGCTGGATACTCTGGGTCACATGGTCACCTCTCCCTGAAGAATCTCATTCTGATGACATGGTCACACTAGGCCTCCCCCCACCACGAGTGACGAGGGTCTGCAGGGAAGTTCCTGGTCAGAGCCCCTCATTCATTGACAAAGACTTGGGGACATAGGAGCCAACAATGCTTCAGTGGTTCCCAAATAATGATGCTGCAGTCGAGCCGACTCCGCCCTCGTCCTTCTCCGTGGACACGGGGCAGGTCCTCTGTGAGGGGCAGCTGCCCAGATGCCTTTCTGAGCAGATCTCCTAACCAGGGTGGTCCTTGGGGGTCAGTGTGGTTACAGCTCCAGCATATATCCAGCAGGGGGCGGTGTAGGCTTGTCCTGAACAGCAAGGATTCTGGACTCTCCATGACTGGACATTTCTCAGGACTTGGCTTTGAACAAGTTTATTTACATCCGACAACAATTATAAATCTCTTATATAAGAAATCTGTAAACTTTGTCCTTATAGCTCTGTATCTGCTTATTGTTACTCTCCCCCCGATGTTCTGCTATGAAAGGAGAAATAAGGAGCAGAAAAGGAGCACCCATTGGGGACAGGGGTCTCTGTGGGTGTGGGGTGGAAGGTGGGTAGGGATTGTGCCATTGAGGCCTAACCAATAGGAATGGCATCTCATTTGGCATTTGCTACTCAAGAAAGGTCATAGAAGGATGAGTGAGGGTTTGAATGTTCTAATATGAGCATATATTCACATTGGAATAGAATTCTCAGATAAACCAGAAAACATGTAACTATCTTGTGCATTGGGTTGCCGGGTGGGAAAGAGTTCCAGGAGGAGCCTGCTGACATGAGATGAGCTGGGATTGCTGGAGAGGCAAGTGTAGGTTGATCACCATGAAGACATTGGCGTTTGCTCAGTGGCCCTGCAGATGATGCTTGGAGGTGCAGTGATGGTAAATGGAACGAAGCCTTTGACAGGGAGTGTGTCAAGGATGCTGTCATGATCCAGGGCAGGGTGATGGAGGTGGGGCCTAGGCCACACAGAGCGGGGATGAGAGAAGAAAGCAGAGGCAGATAGGATTTTGTTCTAGAATATGTAGGATGAGATTTGCTGGATGTTTGTTCAGGCATGTGGGTGTCTCTCAGGTGACTCCATGTGTACGACTGGGTCAGGGTGAGCCATCACAACACATTAACTGTAACTCTGTCATAGTGTATTCACAGAGCTTCACCCATATGTTGTAAAGGGTGGATAGATTTTTCCTTTTATATTGAGTCATTATATTAATGAATTATTTCTTATAAGACATATATTTTATGTGTTTTGGTTATGTTTTATAAGACACTTTTGTTTCTAAAATGCTTTTTATGAGGTAGTAAGTTTCAGCATCTCTGGGGATTGAATGCTGCAGCAGTGATCAGCACTGTCAAGGCCACGGATATCCTTTGAGATTTGTTCTGATTCAGTGTTAAGGAGATTGAACTGATGTTGTCCATAAACCATTCTGTTGAAACCATGAAGTACTAACGGGAATGGAGTACAGAAGTCTGAAGTTCAAAGGCAAACGCTTGACTACATAGTTGTGTTTTCCATTGACTGCCATTGATTAAGGCCATCGCAACTACATTGTGGATTAGGTCACTGGTTTAAATAATTATGTTAATGTTCACAAAGCAAGTAGAATAATATCGAGCACATAGCGAATATCACAAGGATCTGTAAAGTAGTTAAAAAATTTGCGGACTGTGAGTAGCTGCTGAGGCGAGGAATCTGGCACTGGGAGTCACTCCCCTTGTTCCTTTCCTTGCATGTTCACCCCTCTGCACTTGCCTAAATTTCTGAAGCACAGCCCACATTGTATGTGGAGAACCCTTCTCTCTGGTGTCCATGGTCTGAGCTGTGGTTCCTGGCTGTATCCTGGGGTGGGGTGGTGGGGTTCGTGCCCTTGATCATCTTCCTTGGAGTGTAAAAGCAATGAAGGGATCCGTCTCTCTTCTAAATAATTCTCTTCTTGAAGAATTCTTGGTTGTTTTAAAAATGGATCTGCCCCTTCAGGAGTGAAGATCAGGGCACATATAGAGAGTGAGGGGCACTGGCCTCTGCACTGGGGAGTGGCATGTGGGGAGTGGGAGAGAGGGGCTGGTCAGTGCGGCGCCTCAGCCACAGGGTGTGGTGGGGTGTACGTGCCCTTTGCCCTTCTGCTCACTAGGTTCAGGACAAGTTATCTCTGAGGGTCAGTCACGAATGGCCCCAAGAACATCATGATTTAAAAGGCAGAAGGAGCAAAAGGTGACCTCATGCTGAAGATGCCATGTGTGTGAAGTGAGGAGTGAGGTGTGGTGACCCATGCTGCATAATGAAAAGCCTCTGCCCGTGTCATGGGTGGTGTTCCAGGCAGCGCTGATGTCCAGATGGTTATTCTCTTTGTTCAGCCCCAGACCACCAGCCCAGGTATAAGTGAATCAAGATTCTGGGTCAGCAGGGGGTGCTGTGGGCCTATCCCTGAGGTCTACTGGGAACCTCAGCTGGGAAACCAGCCTGGAGCCTTGCCTAGTCCCTCTGCTCTGTGCTCACTGGGACCAGCAGCTGTGAGGCCAAGGTCCCCAGGAGAGTGTCCCCAGCCCCACCCTCTCCTCGGCTTTCACCAAATTTAGCCCCAGAGACACCAGGAGGAGGAACAATTTGCATGAGGGGTTCCTCTCTGCCCTACATGAGGGGAGAAGAGAAGAGGGACTTTGTGCAGTTCTCTCACTTGTGGGGCTCAGAAGCAGAGTCTGGGGCATCTCCGCCATGGCGTGGACCCCTCTCCTTCTCACCCTCCTCACTCACTGCTCAGGTGACTGGTGGGGGCCACATGTTTTCTCACTTTATCAGCACATGCTACGTGCAGTGGCCCCGTCTCACTCTCTGCGTCTCTGCTCCTCTGTTCCAGGGACCTGGGCGCAGTCTGGCCTGAGGCAGGAAGCCTCAGTGTCGGGGTCTGTGGGACAGAAGGTCACCCTGTCTTGCACCGGCAACAGCAACAACGTTGGAAAATATAGTGCAGGCTGGTACCAACAGACGCCTGGTGCTGCCCCCAAACTCAGGAGTTCTCGCCCCTCAGGGGTCCCAGATCGATTCTCTGGCTCCAGCTCAGGCAACACGGTTTATCTGAGCATTGTGGACCTCCAGCCTGAGGATGAGGCTGATTATTACTGTTCAACTTGGGACAGTAGCATCAGCAATGACACAGTGCTCCAGCCCCATGGGGATCTGAAACAAAAACCTGCCTGTGCTTCTCTGATCACCCCCGTGACTGCCTCTGACAAATAAATCGGGTGACCGTGGCCGATCTATAGTGTCTGCATAGGACTCTCTGAGCACAGACACACTTTAAAGGTTCAATATACGCACTTATTGAACAGCAATTTGCATATCATAAATTACACCCATTTAAAGTGTACAAATTAATGGTGTTTAGAATATTCACAAGGCTGGGAAACCATCCGCTATATCTAATTTTAGAACGTTTCCATTATCCCTCTGAAGAAGTTTCCACACATTTGCGTCACTCCTCATCAAATTTCTACTCTACCGTTGGTAACAACTAATCCACTTTCTGTCTCAATAGATTTGCTTATTCTGGTCATTTCATATCGATGGAACCAGAGAATAGGTGGATTTTTGTGGCTTTCATTTGTTTGTTCTTTTGCAAATATTTCTGAGATCTATTGTTGTCCCATGGGTGAGTCATCCATATTTTTTTTTGACATATAACATTCCATTATTTGGACATAGTTCAGTTCACTACCCATTTATCCACGGTTGGACATTAGATTATTTTTCATCTTGTGTCTGTTATGCATATATCTGCTAGGAACATTTGTGTATGTGCTAATAACATGTGTACAAGCTTTTGACTTTGTTTTCGAGTATAATTGTTTATTTCTTGAATAGGCACTTAAGATTGTGATTGCTGAGACATTTGGTAACTAGACATTAAATTTCTCGAGGACCCATCAGAAGTTTTCTAGTATAGCTGCACTGTTAAATTTCTGCCAACAGTAAGTTATGGTTCCAAATTCTCCTCATCTTCACAAAAAAATACTTATCATATCTAATTTTTCTCACAGCCCTTCTAGTCTGGGCGAGGTGATATCTCATTTCAGTTTTGACTTGCAATTCCCTAATTATCAGTGACACTAGTATCTTCTCTGTACTGTATTGTGTTTCTCAGTGATGAGCAGTTGAGGCTCTGTGCTGTCTCAGAAATCACTGACTTTGACAAACTTTAAACTGAGATATTGCTGAAATCACTCATCAGCCTGTGTTCACCTTAGCACAGCAGAACCTTCTTCAAGAACAAGATTCTTCTCAGAAATGGTGGAATGGGCCGCGGGAGGCCACCATTGCCCTGCAAGGACCACAGCACAGGAAAGTCCTGTGGCATCTTCCTGGGACATGCACAGCAACCTCAGGACCCAAACATTTTCCTAGGACTGTTCCTCAGTCTCCATTCTGACCACGTCTCTGCTTCAGTACCCAGGGCAGTGAAACGATAGGCCCAGCCTGTGTCATCTGATGCCTCAGCAGAGGCTGTTCCACTGGGGACAAAGACATGGTGGAGCTTCAGCACAACTCCTTGTCCCCTCACCCCACATGTGTCACCTCATGGACTCCTGATAGGAACCTGCCAAGGAATGTATGAGGACATTGGAAAATAAAATAAAAGTTCCACCAAAAGAAGGAAAAGAGAAAACTTAAATAGTGGTAGTAATAGAAGTGTTGATATAGAGGATATTAATATAAAAAATCTGAAAAGTATAATTATTTGATTTATCATTATAAAATTAATTTTACAAATTCCACACAGTGCTCCAGACCCATAGGGAAGTGAGACACAAACCTCCCTCTCACTTTCCTGGCCTGGTAATATCATACATGACATGAGGTGACTTTGTTTTCATTTCTTCTGTTAACACCTGATTTTCCTCAGCCCACTTGATCTGACAATGTCACATACTTCTCTTCAGTTTAAATTCACACTTATCCATTGCTAGTATATCCTCCCCCTGTTACCCTGTCCACAGGTAGTAACCCCGTGTCAGAGATCCACAGCCCTCAGTGGGGAAACTGGAGGAGACTTAGGGGCTTGGGTCAGGCCCTGCCTTCCTGAGGGAGCAGAGAGGGTGACTGGAGCTGCTCCAGGTCTGAGTGCTTCCATCTGGGGTGGGGACGCAATGAGCCCTCTAAACCAGAGTTAAAAATAACACATTTACAATAGCATCACACATATGTAATACTTTAGAAAAAATCTGGCAGAATTTAAAGTTTTTATGCACTGAAAACTATGAAACTTTGAGAGAAATTAAATACTTAAATAAATGCACAAATAATTCAAGCTTTTGAGTCGAAACATTCAGTGTGGTTGAGTTCTCCTCGAATTGATCATTATGATCATTGTAGTGACTTTGTGTGTAATATACTTGAAATGGTGGTGGATTTTAGAATAAAATATTGGAAAATCTAAGGAAATCTGTGATAGGAATTTTAGCCATGTTCATATGATCTGCCCGCATCTGAGGACAAGGAGGTGAAGGAGAAAGATGTGAAGTCACAGAAGCCACATCAAGGTGTGGTAGGGACAGCAGCTTTAGTCACTGAGGGGTACAGGGCAGGAGGAGAGACTCTGCCCTGAGGGGTGACAGGCAGTGTGGGTGCAGCCAGCCTGGCCTGGATGTCACTAGGCACTGAAGCTATGCTGTCACCTGTAATGTGCACTTAGGGTGACATGGTTGTAATTATCACCTCAATCTAATGAATGATCCTGTCACCTGTACATTGTTTACTGAGAATCAGCACCTCAAAGTCTCTGCATGGAAGAGGGTTCCATGTGATTTCAGGGACTCTGACTCCGACAGTATTTTGAAGGGTAAGAAATGAAACCTGCGTCCATAATTCCTGGGAGGCAAAATGTCCTCAGGGAAAATTTGTCTTTTTCCTTGATTACTTCTGTAGGTTCTCAGGTGCCATTGCAAATTTCCCTGACAGGACATTTTATTTTGACTGTGATATACTTAAGCTTTTTTTAGTCTAGGTAGAATGCCGGGGCTATCAAGCAGACACACCCATCCCATCACTCAGACTTCTGGCTCTCTAGATAGGACATTGAGGTCTGAGGTCACATGGGAAGAGGGGACCTTGATTTGCTGACAGGTGTCAAGCACCTCACTGAGTGTCTCAATCACTTTATAGTCATCAATCTATGTGAGGTCCCAGCATCTGCCTCTCTCAAAATCTCCCCCAGGGGCCATCAGGGTGACACTGGGGCAGGAGGACAGAGAAAGCTGATTTGCATGAGGCACCTTCTCCTCCTAATGGGTCTGGGAAGCTTGAAAAGGCCTGAGGACACCATATTTCAGCACAGGAGCCTGAGGAGGCTGCATCCTGTGAGTGTTGCCACCATGGCCTGGATGGTGCTTTTGGTGGGGCTCCTCGCTTATGGCTCAGGTCAGGGGAAGGAACTCTGCATCTTTGGGGGGCACATAAAAGCTGGGTCTCAAGGTGATCTTGCCTCCCATAACACCTGTGTCTCTCCTGTTGTGTTTAGGGTGAATTCTCAGACCTTAGTGACCCAGGAGCCATCGCTGTCATTGTCTCCTGGAGGGATGGTCACACTCACCTGTGGCCTTAGCTCTGGATCAGTCTCCACCAGCAACTACCCCTACTGGCACCAGCAGACACCAGGCCGGGTTCCCCGCATGCTTATCTACAACACAAACAATCGCCACTCTGGGATTCCTGATCGCTTCTCTGGATCCATCTCCGGAAACAAAGCCACCCTCACCATCACGGGGGCCCAGCCTGAGGACGAGGCTGACTATTACTGTAGTCTGTATATGGGTAGTGGCATTTACACAGTGATGCAAACCCATGGGGAAGTACAACCCAAACCTCCTCACATGCTCAGGATGGCTCAGCCTTCAGAGGCAGAAGGAAAGAAGAGAGAGGGTGGAAATGGCCAGCACACAGTGGGGAGGGGGCTGCATGGCCCCACTCCCCTTCCCAGTGGTTCATGGCCATGTGTTTCTTCCAGTCTCACCAATGTGACTCTGTGAGAACAGGGCTTCCTCTCTCTCTGTCTGCCTGTAATACTGGGGAGGAATCTCAGCTCCAAAATATGTCAACCACAGTGAGAATGAGAAACCCCATTGCTCCGTCTGAGACTCCTCTGATTCAAGTGGCATGAACATTTACACTCTTATTCATTGTTTGTCCCTGCAGACCATGTAAATATTTCATTTAATGTTAAAATGGAAGCCTTTGGAAACAAATGACATAGATGATAGAGGCTTAGTATATCCCTCTGGCAACCAAATCAAACAGCTGTTTGAAGAATTAATGATGAAAAACTTCTCTAACCTGCTGAAGGAAATGGACATAAAACCCCAGGAAAGTTCCAAAAATCAGAGATCCAAAGAGGACCACTCCAAGACACATCATCATTAAAATGCCAGAGGTTAAAAACAAAGAAACAATATTCAAAGAGCATGAGAACAACAGATAGTTACTTATAAGGGAACACCCATAAGACTGACAGCTGATATCTCAAAAGAAACTATGCAGGACAGAAGGGCTTGGCACAAAATATTCAACATGTTGAAGGCCCAGGATCTACAACCAAGAACACTTTATCCAGCAAAGCCATCATTTACAGTTGAAAGACAGATCAAGAGCTTCCCAGACAAAAATAAGTGAAAGGAATTTGTCATCTCTACACCAGTATCACAGGAAATGTTGGAGGGACTTCTTTAAGAAGAAAAATCATGTATCAAAAACAGGAATAAAGAATGATAACAACTACATTCCTATCAATAAGTACCTCAAATGGAAAAGAATTAAGTTCTCCAACTAAAAGAGTAGCTGAATGGATAAAAAAACAAGGCCCCTACATATGGTGCCTATAAGAGACTCACTTCAGATTAACAGACACACACAGACTAAAAGGAAGGAGATACAATAAGATATTGCTTTGATGGACACTATGATCTTATATATATATATATATATATATATATATATATATATATATATATATATATATATATATATATGGAATCTAAGGAATAAAAAGAACAAGCAAATAAAAAACAGACTCACAAATATAGTGGACAATTCGGTGACAGATAGAGGGGAGGGAAGGTTGGGGGACTGGGAGAATGGAGTGAAGGGTTAAATAAATACAAATTAGTAGCTGACGGAAGGTCACAGGGATGGGGATATGGCATATGGAATGCAGTTAGCATTGATATGTTAGCTAGGTGGAGGGTCAGGGGATGAAGGGAGCAAATGGGAAGGTCGTTTTATGAACTATATAGATGTGTAACCAATGTTTTGTATACTTGGAAATAATTAAAATAAATAAAGTTTAAATTTTTAAAAAAAGAAAATAGGAGCCTTACTGGGAATTGCTGGCAATGCA
>PVKZ01007289.1:0-24843 GCA_004027375.1 Macroglossus sobrinus | reverse complement strand
TTGCGACGGTGCAGTCCAGGTGCGGGCGACCCCCTGGTGAGGGAAGAGGGACGAGCCTGCAGGTGGACGAGGCTTCCCGGGGCCCTCACGTGGACAAGCAGACGACACCCGGGGCGCGCCGACGGGGGCAGCCAGCCCCAGCTACGGTGAGGGCCCCGGCCGCAGCACCCCGGCCCGCGGGCACCCCCGTCAGAGTCGCGGGCAGGTCAGCTCGCAGCTCTCCCGCCGCAGGTGAAGGCCGTGGGGCCAGTCACTCGGGCCCACCCTCCGGTCCGTGCCGTTAGTGCTGTGACAGGTGTTGGTAAAATAAATACTGGTCCAAAGTCCTCTGTGGGCTGACGAGGTTGTCGGTTCTCCTGCTAAACTCGGACCCTCCGAGGCCTCCCCGCGTGGAGCAGGCCTCTGGTCCCTGGGCCAGGGTTTCCACCCCGTCTCCCGGACCCCTTGTCCCTCACACCCTGGGGGCCGCTCACGCTCATCGGCACACCGGCTGTTTCCATGGAGACCGTGCGGGGAACCTGGGAAGTTCAGGGGCAGGGAGCCGGGGTCAGGAGTGATGCCAGGGAGGGGTCGAGAGGCCCACAAACCCACTGTGGGCTGGGGACAGCCCCAGGGCGCCTCGGCCCTGGGCTGGGGGGGAGCGAGCTGAGGAGGGGCGTCAGCAGCTCCCACCAGGCTCCCCAAGGCGGGGTCCCGCAGGAGCTGAGAGGAGCAGCACCTTTGACTCGGATCCCGAGGCTCCTGATGGTGACGTGGGCTCAGTCTGGGGAAACGGGAGCCGGAGAGAAGACACCGCGTCAGGCCCGCTCTAACACACCGTCTCCTGGGACCGCCACAGTGCGCGCAGACGAGGCATCCGGGGTGAGTGAGAACGGGATTGATCCGCAAGCACAGAATGAGGGCTGAGGGAAGTGATGCCGAATTCATCCGAAAGGTACGAGGTAATCCCGGAGGCCTTCCTGTAGGCGGTGAGCATCAAGCCTGGCTTTAGAAGACAGGCGTCGGGGACCAGGAGAATACTCCACAATGAGGAGAAGGCGCTGCCAGCACTCGCAAACAGAAGCCATGCGCTTCACTCTGCAGGTTTGTTTTAAGAGACAGCGGGGAGGGAGGAGGGGGGGCGGGGAGGGGTGACAGTGACACAGACGCCACAGGGGTCTTTTTGCCCGCTGGGGAGCGGCGCACTCAGGACGGTGACCTGAAACGTTCCCGAGACCCCTCTCTAAGCAGACGGTCCGCCCCGGTGTCCAGAGGCCGCTCAGCGCCAGCGGTCAAGGTTGGTCTGCTTAATTACAGTGACTGCTCAGGCTGCCGCGAGGACCCTGGGGACCTCGGCCCTGCGGCTCCCCCGCCCCGGCCTGGCCCGGGAGGCTATTTTTACCTGTCGCTCTCGGCCCGATTAATAAAGGTGACAAGCGGTCGGAGCAGCTCGGGGCCAGGCGGGCTCCGAGAGGCACCGTGACGACCTGAGCAGGGCTGCTGGGGACAGGCCTGGCCGGCATCAAGCGTGGCCGCGAATAAACGTCACCCCAAAACTGTTAAGAAGACCTTGTGCCACCTCTGGAGGAAGGTTCTGGAAAGCCGGGGCAGGGGAGGGGCCGGCAGGCCGGGAGCGAAGGGACTTCCTGTCGTTCTCTTCCCTGGGTGGCTGTCCCACAGCACCCACGTGCAGACACGGCCCACGCAGCTGCTGAGCGTCCCCAAACCCCGCGGCCGAGGGTGTGGGAGGAAGGGGCTTCAGGGCAGCCTGCTTTCTCGGGGCGCTTCGTGGGGAGGGGGCTCTCACCCTCCCGAGAGCCACAGAACGTCCCCTCGGCCGTCTGCTGAGCAGGGGCTGGGCGCTGAGCCCTGCGGGCAGGTGGGGACAGCCGTGCAGGCCGAGCACTGCCCAGAAGATCACTCAGGAGCAGGGAGGGGTCCAGACTCTGAGGACCATTCTGGGAAGCTACCTGGTGGCAGGTGGCTGCCCACGGGGGGCGGGGGGCTGCACAGCACGGAGGGGATGGAGCAGGGACCGGGCTGTGGGGGGGGACTGCGAGGGAGGGGGGCTGGGAGCAGGGAGGGGACGCTCGCCTGGCCAGCGCCAGCCCGGCCTCCCGCCCAATGCTTGCGGCTTTCCTTCCTCACCGCGCATTCTGTCCCCTGAAGCTATCTGGGGAGCGTCCGTTCCTTTTAGTCAGAGGTACCTAGACCCAAAGTCAGAGTGGGGGAACTCCACCACGTGGGGTGAAGGGAGCCGGCGACAGCGACGGCCGCCACAAAGCTGACTCTCACACGCCTCAGGTGACGGGGAAGGGGATGGACGACGCACGTGGGATTAAGGGAGCCCGTCGGAGGACCCCGGGCGGGGAGCATGACCAGGACCCCGACGGCGGACGGGAGGGGCGGGAGGAGAGGCGGAGAAGCGCGTGATGGAAGACGCTGCCACTGGCCCCGAACACCGAAGGGGCCACGAGCCCAGAGCCCAGCCGGGAACAGGCCCCAGAAGGAGCCGGCACCGCCGACACCCCGACTTCAGCCCCGCGTGGGGCTTCCACCCTGCAGGTCTGCGAGGCAGTTTGATTCGTTGGTGCTGGTCGCGAAGGCGGAGACGTCGGCCAGGGCGGGAGGCCTTGCTGAGGGGGTGGGGCCGGGGGGCGGGGGGTGGGGGCAGGGTTTGGGGGTGACAGCGCCGCTGCAGGGCCGACCCCTTGGCTGTTTCTCATCCGCTCCCGTCCTTGGCAATCTGTTCGTTTCCTGCCCGTTCTATGTCGACTCGGCAGAATAACGCCATCGCCGCTCGCGATGGCGGAGATGACTCATGCCCCTCCCCTGAGCCCCCAGAGCAGACGGACGGACGTCTGGGTGGGGACGCCGAGGCAGGCGCGGTGTCTGTCTGCGTGTCATGGCACCTTTGTGCCATTCGGCTGGGACACGGCCTTTGAAGCGACTGCCTCCCGGCTCACAGGTGAGCAAACAGCTCCGAGGGATCAGGTGACCGAGGGACTTCCCACCAAGTGACATCCCAGAACCTACCTGGAGAAGTCGCGTTTGAAGGACCGGGATGCCCATCGTCTGCTGGATCATTTAGCTGTCGGCTTGGCGGCTCTCACGGCCACCTGAAGTGACAGGGTCAGCTTCAGATTAAAAATCACAGCCACCTGAAGTGACAGGGTCAGCCTCAGATTAATTGGTGCTGGGCTTAGCTCAGATTCCGGAAACGGCCCAGTGCGAGAGTCTGGCCTAATAAGACCAGCTCCAGAGGTGGAACCCCGAGACCTGCTCCGGGGGTCCGGGCCGCGGGCCTGGCTGCGGTCCAGCCTCAGTGTCCCCACGGCGTTCCGAACCTGGCAACCGGACGCTCCCCCCACCTTCCACCTGATGGGGACTGTGAAGCCGGTCGTCAAGCAGCTTTGGACTCCGCAGTGGACAGGCCCACGCTTGTGGCTCCCGCTGTTGAAACTGTCTCAGGAAGGTCACCTCCAGTCACGTCCAGTGATCGAATCCCCGATAACATGTGTGCTCTTCCCATGACCAAGGAAAATGTGAGACCTTAGCCAGGGGCCCGATCGGCAGGCGGGCAGGGCCGGCTTCCAGCCTGCAGGCGGGGCCCCGGCCCGAGTGTCCGGGATGAATGCCTTGCCTGGTCTCCGGGGGGGACAGCCCTGCGTGTCGGGAGGTGGTGCGAGAGCAGGTAATTGGAGCCACATCCAACCCCACAACAAGGCCGGAAGGGCAGGTGTTGGGCAGACTGGTTTCGCAGCCTCAGTCACCTCCTGGCACCGGGAGTCACAGGACTTTACCTGCGCCAGGTGCTCGACCTCTTACCCCTCAGAGGAACGCACAGGAGACCGAAGCACCTCTCCGTTGCACACTCACGCGCACACCTGGGTTACTTCCTGTCTAAATCAGGCCGTTCAAGAAAGAGAGAAACACGAGAAAACGCGGCCGCCCTCAGCACACGCCGACGGGGAGTGTGGCTCCCCCGACAGCCCCTGACCTCGCCCAGCACACGGGCCACTGGCGGCGCGCCTCATCCGGCTTTTACAGTGGCACCCCGGGGGCGCTGTGCTGGCGGGGGGGGGGCCTCCTGGAGCCCCACCTGGGGGCGCCAGGTCGCAACCCCCTGCCTGGGCTCAGGCCTAGAGCATGAGAAAGCTCTAGAAGGAAAGGGGGGAGTCGCACGTGGTGGCCGCTAAGTCTGGACGCCTCTTGTCGCCGTGGGACGCGTGTGCGGGGTGCGGTGTGCGGCCTGTCTGTGCACCGGGGACCTGGGGTGACCCGTCTCTCTAACATGGGGCCCATGTGTCTAACATGCAACATTCCAGACCTGACACCCAGAGGTTCTGACGACCGGACTGTGCCTGAGAGGGAACCCAGAAATCCCAGAAATCCATGCTTTCTGTGACACCCCCCCGCCACCGCCCCACTCCACGCAGGCGGCCACCTTCTCACCAGGAGCTCTGGAGAATAAAAGGGACGCGGTTCATAATTACGCTGGGAGGGAGCGTCCCCGGGGGGGGGGCCGAGCCGCCAGCCAGTGTGGCCGACCTCACTGGGGGAGCCGGCCGGGTTCTGACTCACGCCAGCCGCAGACATCACAAGAGGGTTTACGGCCGCGGCCGGCCGCGGTGAAACGGGAGATCAGACACCGGAGCGTCGCCCTTCGCTTCAGAGCCCGGCTCCGCTCGGACGGGCGAGTTCTCTCAGGGACTGATGTCCCTCTGTGTCCTTTTCATTATGGCCCTGTTTCCACAAGGCGTTCGAGGCCCCAGAGACTTCTGTTGCCACCCCCGCCCCCGTCTCTCTCGGGCGGCAGCCTTTCTTATCCGTCCTGCCTGTCTCCACTGTAAGGAGAGGCCCGATTGTTCGCGTTCTCTGTGGCCACCTCAGATAAAGACCCCTGTCCCAGCCTCCTGACGGGGCCGCCTGCGGCTCCGTCCAGGTTCGGGACAATGAGACGAAGGTGGAAGTGGCCTGGCCTGCGACGCCTCCAGGGAGCGTTCCTAAAGACGTGATTTTTCTAACCTTTTCTTTCTTCTGGCTGGACCGTGAAGCAATGGCTGGCGCTCTGGCAGCAACCTTGGACCACGAGCCAACCTGGGAATGGAGGCCGAGCACGGCGGGATGGCGGGCTTAGAAGGCCCTGAATTCCTCCACCCGAGAGACGCTGTTTCCAGCTGTGGACGTGTTTTTTTTTTTTTTCCAAGTGCCTTGACCACGGCAGAGTTCTTTACCTGCGAGCGTACCTGATGCTCAAGATTCAGACTTTTGCCTTTCCCTCCTCTCTCAGTGAGTGTCGGGGAGAAGGACAGACTATCAGGGGTGATGCTGGGGGCCTAGGGGAATACAGAAGTAGGGGAAGAGGCACAGCGGTGGCAGCTCCTCAGGACGGAGCCCCGGCCTGGACGCCCGCGAGCGCCTGGTGTCCCCAGCGGGCAGGACGCATGTCTGGAGGGGAGGGGGCGGGTTCGGGGATTCTTAAAACTGCGCCGAGATCTTCACGACGTAGAGTGTACCAGCCTAACCACGTCTCAGGGCACGGCTCAGGGGTGTTTGTCTCGGCAGCGGGGATCTTTCTCACGCGACCTGAAGGAAAGGAGACATCGGCTAGCTTCACACACCTCGTGTGCTCTTGGAGCTTGAAAGCCGACCTTGATGGTGCCGTGAAGAACGCACAGAAATGTCTCACGCCGGAGGCGGTGGCTCGGACAGCCGGAGTCCGGCTGAGCAGACGCCTGGGCAGCGCCCTCTGGAAGGGCTGGAGGGTGACCGGTGTCCACGCGCATTCGCGAGCGTCCGCCAGGAGGGCAGCGTCCTGTCTGCCCCACACGCTGGGCGAGCCCTGGGGGCGGGAGCTGGCCCTCGCCCCTTCCGCCTGGGTCCCCTGCGGCTACCGGGGGACACCAACAGAGGCGACGCCCCTGTTCAGGGATGGTTTGCGTCCTTGGGGACACGGGGCCGAGGGAGCCCCTGGAGCACAGGGCAGGCGGGAGCCGGCCTCTGGGAGGCGAGGACGTCGGAGGTGAAATGACCTCAGGCCGCAGGGAGGGGTCCCGGGCGCGTGGAGCTGGAGGAGCAGGAGGGACGGAGCCTGCCCACCCGGCGGGGACCCCGAAACCCTCAGCCTCACACACCTGCTTCCTGGGGGTGCACACACTCAGCGCCCCACTGCAGGCTGCTCCTGCCGGGGGGGCTCAGGGCGTCCTCACTGCTTCACCCCCTGCGTGCTCATGGCGCACACACCTGCTTGTTTTCACTCGCGTGAATGCTGTCCTTGTCACCTTCGGTGGAGGGACAGACGAGCCGCCTGGAGAGGGAGGCGGGAACCCAGGGGCGGTCGGGGACGGCTCACAGGCCTCTGAGTCTCCCTCGGAGGCCGGGCTCGGTGTGACAGCCGCTCGCTCAGACGGGGCTCAGTCACCTGTCAGCCACCCGGCCGAAGCCAGGGCACACTGCGGGCTGTGTGTGCGGCTCCCACCCGGGGCCCAGGAAGTCAGCGAGGGGGCGGGAGGAGGGGCCGGCGGAGCTGCAGCCGGTGGCATCGCCGGGGGCAGCGGCGAGGGAGTGGGGGGTGCCCGCAGGAAGGGCTGTGTGCGGAATGTCACAGGGGGGGACCACGGCTTTGGGCCCCTCAGGGGAGAGGACAGCAGTGGAGTCACGAAAAGTACGAAGGGAGAGAGTGAGGGACTCCGGGTGACAGGCAGGCAGACGGCTGGCTTAGCCAGCGCCCCAAGGTCCCGCCCGTTCCGCCCCCTTCCCGGCCGAGACCTACGGGCGGAGCCGGGAGCGGGCTCAGAGACGCGCCGGAGCCCAGCCGGGGCCCAAGTCCTCGGCCGACGTGGCGAACACGCCAGGTCTCCCCAGGCCCCGCCGCCCGCCCCGCCCGCCCCGGGGGCCGCTCTCCCTGCGGGCTGCAGGGCCTCGCTCGGGGTCAGCCACGTCTCATGCCAAAGGTGGGGTGACTCAGTCAGCTTGTCCCAGAGTGACACACTCTTCCAGAGGCGGGGTTCCCGCTGTGCGGGGGCGAGAGTCTCCTTGCCCAAAAACATCCTGTTTGCCCACGTGGGTCTCCAGCGCCTGGGGCCGTCGCACGCCGCGGCCGGGGTCCGCGGGGGCTCTCGGCGGACGGGCTGCTGCCCGGGCGTCCAGCCAGCGGAGGGGCGATGCGGGCCAGCAGGCACAGCTTAGATGACCTGCGGTCCCCGGCCTCATGAGGCCAGATGCCCACGGCTCAGGGGCCGGCGGCCCCCGGCCGCTGTTTCCAGAGCAGAGTCGGGAGGCGATGGGACACGAGCAGAGCGAGTCGCCGTATCAGCTCTGCGAGCAGCAGCGCTGGGGCTGAGGAGCCCCGGAAGGCCAGCACGAGAAGTGGGGCTCACGGGGAGACCCCGGGAGGCGGGTCCCTCAGTGCTTCCCGAGCGACAAAGCGTTAACTCGGCCGCAGGAAAAGGCGATTTTGCAATGGCCTCTTGCGACACCGGCCCTGTGGGGGAGAGCGGCTTGCACGCTTGGGTCCCCAACCTTTACCCCGAATGTCATCTCCCGGTATGCAGCCTCCGAGCAGCCTCCGCTGACCGTGTTGGCGACAAGCGGGCGCGGGCGAAGCCGTCGCCGCAGACGACCCAGAAAACAGTTGCGCAAACGATGATCCCTTCGTTAATAACATCCTGATTTGCATGATTAACATGTCACAGTCGGGGCACACGAGCGGCGACACATAAAGTCGCTGGACGAAAATGCCACCTGCGGAGAGGAGAGAGTAAGATAAATAAAGGAGGTGACACAGCCAGACGGGCGGGCGACGCCGTGTCTCCCCGAAAACACGTTCGGGGCGCTTGACGCGTCGCCGCCATGGGGACGGGGGCTGAGGAGCGCGGGGACGGGCACTCTGCGTGTTCCCAGGTATGCGCGACGGGCAAGTCGCCAGGGGACGCGTCTAAAACTCCCGGTGCAGGCCGAGTCCCGCCCGCCTGCCTCCCGGGCTCCGTGCCCTGCTTTCCGAGGCGGCCTCAGGCCACGGGACGGAACATTCCAGGCCACGGTGGTGCCACTGTCGGGCCAGGCCCACGTCTTCCTCCCTCCGTCTGGAGGAAGGGGGTGGCGGGGTGGCCGCCGAGGGCACGGCGGCCGCAGAGAACTCAGGGGAAGAGAAACGGAAAGCCCCAGGAAGGGCCTGCGGGGGGTGGCCCGGGCCCTCCGTGGACGCCGGTCGGGTGCCGGGTGGGGTGCTAGGCGCTGGGGAGAGAGGCGTACAGGGGTGCTGGCTGCAGACGACAGCCCGACGCCCAGGAAGGCAGAGCCGTCGTGGCGGGGGGCAGCCCGGCCGGCAGCCCCTTCTGCCGCGGACGGGAGCGCTCTGGGCCCGCCTCGTCCAGGTGGCGGCCACCGACCGGCCGGCCACACACGGGCCGGACTGGGGTAGGTGAGGGCTGCGCTGACCATCTCCACGGGAGCCACGTGTGTGGCTGGTGGTCACCAGGCCTGCCAGTCCCCAAGAACCCAGATGGCAACGGCACGCGGTCCAGATTCAGGTGGGACGAAGCCGCCGCCCCCAGCCCCCGACTCCCGACACCCCGGGAGGTCCGATGTCGTTCCTGGTGTGGAGACCTGTGTCCCCGCGCTCACCTTCACCCCCTGCTTCCCGCTGGCCCTGGGCCGCGTGCTCAGTTCTTTCACGCACCCTCAGGCGCCACGTCTTCCTGCCGATCAACCACACAAGGATGAAAGGGGGCCATCGAGATGCCAGGCTCGGAGACCACTAAAAAAAACGAATCGCTCAGTGTGGGCCTAAGGGACCCCAAAAAGTCCCCAGCTTCCCCCAAGGTCGGGATTGTGCGTGTGAGAAGGAAACCTGGAGAATTTAGAGAACGCCGGCTTCAAATGGTCACCGTCGGCCGTGGCTGCAGTGGCGCCTGCAGACGCGTTAGGCCACGTCGAGGGGGGCCCGCACGTGTCTAGATGCGTAAACACATAAGAAAATGGTTAACCTGAATAACGAGAGGTGCTTGGCAAGGCCCGGGAGCCAGGAAAAGTCCCCGAGAGACAAGGGAGGACTCTGGGATTCATCCGAGCGTGAGCTAAATCCCTAACGCACAGTCTCCAGGTCGCCCCTGGCAGGGGGGGCAGCGGACGTGGACCCGCAGCCCCGGCCACGACACCCAGAGCGTAATCTAACTCGTCCGGGCTAACCCTTAATACCCGGGAGACTTAAAACCCTCCCTGAAACGTTAGAGGAAGTGGGCGTGAGCCGATTTGAGCGGAGCAGACCGGGGAAAGTTGAGAAGAGGAAAAATATTATGGTTGTGCAATCGTTCTCCTGGAGCACAAACCCTCGGATCTGAAAGCCAGCCAGGAGGGCAGAGCGCAGACAGACGATCGGGCCTGGGGGCTGGGAGGGGGCTGGGGGAGCGAACCCCGAGCTATGCAGTGACAGCGGGGGTCACAGAACCATCCGGCTGTGCACTCAGGGAGAGCCCTCCAGCAGACGTCTCCCCCAGGAGTTCCCAGCGACGGTCCACCCAGGTTGGCACAGACGTGGCTCGGCGGGGGTCCAGCGGCCCGGACTGGACACCTGGCTCGTGGCGGGGTGTGGCGCGGGGCCACCCACATCGGCCAGTGCACAAAGCCGGCCCCGTGCCCAACTGCCCCTTCCCGGGCCCTCGCTCTCGGAGGGCCCTGTCTGCCCGAGGACGCATGGCTGGCCTGCGTTTCTGCAGCTGACCCCGGGCCTTCCCTCCCCAATCCACTCAGACCAGGCCATGTTTCCTGCTTCGCGTTCACCCTCCTCTCCCGTACGCGGGGACGGCCTTCCGTGTATCCGTATATCCGTGCCCATCGACCCGGCACCGAGGCTGGTCTTTCTGCCAACACACACGCTCGCGCTGTTTTTCTCAATGACGGCTCGGGAGAGCGCTCACTTCCCCAAAATGTCAGTGACATCTGTGTTGCCACCCCATCGCCGACAGCAAACATTACCCAGCAGGGCCCACACGCGTCCATCCCGAGACCCGGCCTACGCTTCCCCACCTGCGACACCCTGCCCACCTCAAAGACCTGTCTGCCCAGCCGGTGCTGAGCTTTTGGAGGTGTCTGTCTGAAGCCCCCCCGGGCCTGGAGACCCCGAGGGAAGGGAAGGCAGGCATCACCGTGCACCTTCTGGGGACCCGTTGGTGTCACCTGATACGCTCCAGCTGCGAGCAACGCAAGCCCCAAACTGCAGGGCGCGGTGCCCATCACCCAATGTCCCTTCGAGCACCTGTTCGTCCACGTGCGGTGGGGAGCCACGGGGGGCTAGGCCACATGCTGTCAGAGGCGTTACAGTTCAACAGAGAAGTGCCCACACATGTCCAGTGCCGGTTAAAAAACAGCTAAGAATCTTAGAAGTGAGGTCGGATGGCGGGAGAGGGACAGTCCCCTCTGAGAGGGGCGTGGCGGGGTGGCCGAGCGGAGCCGTGGAGCACGGCGCCCTTCTCCCGGCCTCGGTTCTGGAAATGCAATGTCACAGGGTTAGCTCGGTGTCCTGTGACAGCGGGTAGCAGCCTCTGCTGTAATAATGCCCAGCATCACATGATGATAATCCATGTCCCGATACCACGCGGTCAGCCCGGGGACAGCGGGGGCTGTGTCGTGTCTGTGGCCCCGTGTCTGCCCCGGGCATAGAACCTGGCCGGGCGGCAGCTGCAGAGCAGTCACGGGGGGTGACGGGCAGCCCGGGGACCATGGGCAGTAACGTCATCATAACTGTGTGCGGCATCAGAGGGGCCCTGGATTTATCGGGGGGATCACTTCGTGAGGTATAGAAACGCCTCATCACTGTGCTGTGCCCCTGCGGCTGATACAATCTTGTATGACAACTGTCACTGGAAAATAAACAATTATTGAATTTAAAAAATTTTTTAAAAACCTGGCCCGAAGTAGGCGCTGACAATGTGTGGATTCGTCATCTGATTGCATTCCGCGGGTAAAGCAGCTGTGAGGTTCAGGGCCCACCCGCCTTCCCAGTGCGCAAGGAACCGCATCGCAGATAAGGACCGTTTACCACCCCCAGACCGGTTTCCCGAGGTCGGACGGAGGGGAGGGGGCCCAGGAAGGAGAGAAACGAGGCCGAGGGAAGGCAGCGTACTTGTGTTTTCGGATCCAGTGTATATGCTTACGGGGACAGTGCTCAAGTTCAAGACCGTGGCAAAGAAGACGCGAGGGTTATGAGGACGCCTCTTCTAAGGCCCTGCTACTCCGGGCACGGTCGGGGCCGGGCGGCCGGCACTGCCCGGGGGGCCCGCGTCCACCTGCTCGCGTGCAGCCGAAGAGAAGAGATTTCATTCCTGCAGCTACGCTTCGCTTTGAGAGAAGGTGGAGTTGGGGAGGGGGAGAGAGGAGGGTATGGGGGGCGCTGAGCTCGCGCCAGGGCCCCCCAGCCGGCCCCACATTCCACACGCCCCCTCCCTGGGCGCAGGGCCGTCCGGAGGCAGGGGCGATCCCTCCGAGGCCTGCCAGGTGGACTCGCTGACCCAGAGGTGCACACAGGTGAGTGCGGGACCCGTATTTGCACCCGCGTCTGTTCACTGCAGTGACGGCAGCTCCACGGAAAGAGTGGGGAGCAGAGACCGCGGCCAGGGAACCCCGCCGGCCGGCGCAGACGCCGAGCTCAGCGCGTCTTAATAGTTTAAATATATGAATGTATCTATCTATGGCTACACCTGTGTCGATATAGTTAGATGATGGATAGATGATAGATAAATAGATAGAAAGATAGGTAGGTAGGTAGGTAGATACATACATACATATAGATAGATAATCTTATGTCTTCTTTCCAGGTTTTTATGCAAAAACGCTTAAAAACCCCAAAGCCAGGAGCAGGGGCAGATGAGAGGCAGATCCTTGCAGCTGGGAACAGTCTCCAACGTCGTCGGATAATTTCTGGATCGTTTCCTGATGTTCAAGCAAGTTTTTGGTTTTCTGGGTCAAAAGACAACTAGCTGAGTCACGACCAGAACTCAAAGCCTCTGATTCACAGGCTGAGCTGCCAGACGCCACTAGCTGTCAAAATTAGACACACACACACACACACACCAACACTTCCTTAGTTATGGACATAGCGAATGCTCTAGTAAGTAAGAATGACACCCTAAACATGGCCCTGGACCTATTCGAAGGAGCAACTGAGCGGATATGAGGGGAAAGTGGCATTCCAATTCCTTATTATTCTTATTCTGTGTCTTCTGCAAGAATCTCATGTCTGAAGCTTACTAATAACAATGTTTAGAGCTTCCTTGAGAAATGCTGTGAAATAGAAATAGCTTTAGAAACTAACAAATCAGCTACAACACCGTATTCGCTACCCAAAGCAGCACGCGCAGCTCAGGAGTAGAAGGTCACAGAGTAAGTATGCAAAGTGCCACGCCTGAATGAGGGGTCTAAGACGGTGACCCTCGAAGGACGATCCCAGGATCGCAGGCGAGGGTGTCAGCACCTTCTGGGACTTTTCAGAGACGATGGGACAGGCTGGGGGTGAGGGACACCACAGAACCCACGTGATGGCTTTCCAAGGCGGGCACTTGTACGTAAGCGTCACGACAGGAACTGATTCGGGGAGCGTCAGCATGGCCAGGCGGGACGGCAGGAGAGTAAAAAACCCAGCTTGGACCCCGGAAGACAGACCCTGACTTCCACACAGTGAGGAGTGTCCTCAGACAGCTTAGCTGCTCAGCAGGCGAGCAGAGAGCGGTCACCTCTGCGCCTTCAGCCTCGTGGACTGGAATGACGCGGGCGTGCCCGAGGAAAGCCACCCGCCCTGGCCGGCGTTCTCGGCTTGATCTGCATCAGCGCTTCTCCCCGTGTGCGTGGGGCCTGAGGCTGGTGATGGGTCACCGAGTCATGGGCTCCTGATGGCTGTAAAAGGAACCACTCTCGATTATACGGCATCCCGTCGGATAGACGTGGCACCACGTGCCTAACCGGCTTCCTATCGGTGGACAGGTGGGCGGTTTTTATTTATGTTCTGCTCTTACGAAGTCTCAGTGTTACTCTGACAGGATACAGGTAGATCCATCCATGTACCTTCACGAACTTATGCAAGGCGGGGTGGGGGTGGAGATGATGACCAGAACCCAGATTACAAAACGCCTTGAAAACAAAACCTGCGGGGACAAAGCGCATAGAGGTACACAGGGCATCGAGAGGAACAGACAGTGTGAGCGGGGACAGGCGAACGCGTTTTGGCCACTCCCACTTTGTCTGACGCTTGCTCAAGAAACGAAAACCAGTGACATTATTCTAAACTCTATGCCTTGCTCGAACGGAAAGGTTCGAGACCAACGTTCGGTTATAACCCAGGATGACGACACGTTTTAAGATCTGTGCTCTCGAGGAGGTAGAAAAGGATTCTTCGGTTTGAGGTCGGGTTGGCACCCTGGGCCGGGTGTCGGTCACCCAGAGCTCAACCAGGCTGTGCCTGTCCTGTGAGTGCGAGGTAGCAGACCGGTGCGGACACCGGGTCAACGGTGACAAGCTAATAATGGGCAGATGGCTTTCCACAGTGCTGCTCAAAGCAAGCCGTTTCTGCGCTTTCTCGGAGTCAAGGTGTGGGGACACAGCGTCTGTGAAGTGGAAGTGACTTTTCCTGGAAGTCTCCTGTTGGACACGACGGATTGGTGTGAGCCCTCCTCCCAAGTAAACACACTTTGAGAAAAACTCATGATCTCTGGAGGGCGCTTCGGGTTTTGTTTTTAAGCCTGAGTCACAGAGCTGGATGCAGAAGATGCCACACAGATAGTTATTTCGGGCTGCTGAGAGGATTTGCTATTTACAGCACAAACTCCCCCCCTCTCTCTCTCTGCTCATCCACTGACAGCACAAAACAGCAGAAACTGTTTATCGTTGTAGAAACTCTTAAACATGTGATCTCGCTCAAGGCAGATAATGGCTTTTCAGCTGGCACCGGGCCTGCCCTCCTGCTTAGCTTGTGACTCATGCGGCGAGCAGGGTATACACACGCCACACACCCACAGAATAAAACAGTATTTTATTTTTTCCCCCCCGCCCCGAGTGCTTTTGATGGTTCGCTTTCAGAACGAGAGGCAAGACCACGAGAAACTGGAACTGTTTCCGTGAATGGGATGGGTCGTGTCCACGAAGGCCTCCTCCGGGGGGCCGCCCCGCCCGCCGGCAGCGGCCGCGCAGGTCGCACGCAGCAGCAGCAGCAGCAGCAGCGCGCCAGTGGCCAGCCAGCAGGTGTGGTGACCGGCAGCAGCCGCGGGCGGCGGGACGCGGAATCCAGGTCGGAGCATCATCAGGTGACCCGGCAGGTGCAGTGACGACCTGCGGGTGACCGAGAGGAGGGGAGCAGACCAGAGGGGAAGCTCCTCCCGGGGACACGTGTGCAGGGGACTCTGGGGTCCCAGCGCGGTGGCCCAGGGCGGTCCCGCCGCCCCCCGGCGCCCCCGCCCGGCCCCCCGCCCGCGCGGCGCCCCTGCCCGGCGCACGCCGGCGGCCGTCCGTCCGCGCGCGCGAGCCCGCGGGCCGGCGGTGGCGTGTGCTGACGTCATATGGGCCGCCCGCCCCCGATTGGCCGCGGCCGCCTCACCAGACCGCGGGCGGACGGGCGCGCAGGCGGGGGCGGGGCGCGCGGAGGCCACGCCCCCGCGCGGCGGGCGGGGCGGCGGGCCGCGCCGGGGTCACGTGGCCCGCGGTGCCGCTGCCCGGCTTATAAGCCGCGCCGCGCACGGGCCGCCGCGGGCCTTACTCCGGGCGGTCCGGGCCGCGGCTCTCATCCGTCGCCTCCTCCGAGACTCCCCGCCTCGGCGAGCCCGCGGGCGGGCGCCCCTCGGCCAGGTACGCGGGGCGCGGCGTGGGCCCCGGGGCCGGAGGTGGGGGGTCCGCGCGCCCCGGGCCCCCGCAGCCGCCCCCCTCCCGGGCCAGGACAGCTCTCCATATGGGTCGGCGCCCCGATGACCCCAGCCCCGGGATGGGGGCTGCACCCCTCGGACCCTGGGTGGGCCGGGCCACGGGTCCCCTCCGTCGGGGAGGACCCCAGTAACTTGCCCGGGCTCCGTGTCTAGCAGACGGACGGGGTCTGGGAAACTTTGGGACCGGACGGGCCGGCGCTTCGGGGTGCGTGCCGGGAGGGGGGCTGTGCGGGCGCAGCCGAGCGGGCTCTGCAGCCCCCGGGGGTCCCCCGCAGCCGGCTGCCCCTGACTGCAGCCCCTGCGCCCCACTGCGGGTGTGCGCGGCGTCCCGGCCGGCGCCCGCCCCGCGCCACTGCGGTGCGGGCTGCGGGTCCCCCGACTCCCCGAGGGGCGGCCTTCCTGGACGTGAGGCGCTGAATGAGCCCTTCGCCACCCGTCCTGTTCCTTGCCAATGCACGTGGTGGGCCTCCCCAATCCCCCTTCTCCTTCCAGGAAAGCCCGTCGCCCTGGTGACACCGATGCCCAGACTGGACGACCACTGCTGGAGCTGTCCCTGCGCCCACGGCCCCAGGCACCCAGGCCGCCCGAGAGCCAGTGCCGGAGGGCTGGCAGCCAAAGTGGGAGAGATGATCACGTCCTCAGTGTCCCGCCCCTCTCTGCTGGTGGCCCGCGCCGGCCCGGACTCCGACCCCGCGCGGGGCCCTGGGGGCGGCGGCGCGGGGGGCGGCGGCGCCAGCTGGCACCACCGCCTGGTGCAGCGGGGCCTGGTGCTGTTCTCCGTCGGGGTGGTCCTGGCGCTGGTGCTCAACCTGCTGCAGGTCCAGAGGAACGTCACCCTGTTCCCTGAGGAGGTGACCGCCACCGCCTTCTCCTCGGCCTGGTGGGTGCCTCCCTGTTGTGGGACAGCAGCTGGTGAGTAGGAGCGCGGAGGCTCGGCGGGGCACAAACGTTCTTTGGCCTTGAGGAACTTTTATTTGAAAACAGAGCCTTCCACGGAGGCAAAGTGGGCGTTTCCAGTGTGGGTGCGGCGGGGACGCCGAACCCCCAAACGCTGGCGGGTGGCGGGGGTGGGGGGGTGGTGGAGGAAGCCGGGTGATGGACATGAGCGGGGAGGAAAGTGGCCGCTTCCCGCTGTGCCAGGCTGGCCAGGTCCTTCCTCCTGCCCGCACGGGCCTCAGCTCCCCGAGCCTGGCGCTGTCATCGCCGGCCGCCGGCCCGATTGGCCGCCGCGGAACTGGTGAGCAGGGGCGCCGGGCCGCCATTGGCTGCGCGCGCGAACATGCTACCCGGCTGGGTGACTGAAAACAAACCGTCACGTGAGCCAGTGGGCCGGGGCTTGCCTGCGGGCCTCCCTACTTCCTCCTGGGGTGGCCGAGGGGGCGGGCGGAGGGAAGCCAGGCCCGCCCCCGGGACTGTTAGGAAAAGAGCATCCCCTTGTTCCGAGCCGGCGTGGGCGGGAGCGCACCTGGCTGGCTTCAGGGCGGCGGGAACCGGCCCACAGGCTGCGTCCCACAGGCTCCGTCTTTAAGTTGTGGATTGGCGGGCTGTCTCTTTAGTCGCATTTCTGGGTTCCTTGGCGGCTCTGATCCCCTAGCTCGGCGGCGTTTGTTGGTTAGCAAACACCTGTCAGCTGCTTCCTGCGGCCCCGGGTCTGCTGTTGAAATCCACAGTGAGCACAGCGGCGCGGCCCGAGCCTCCCACGGTCTGATGGGCAGAACAAGCTGGTGACAAGTCCCACGGGAGCAGTGCCTTGCTGTTTGCTTTGTAGCTGACGGTTCTGGACGGCTTGCTCTGTGTTGAGCTTTATTTGCTCCCGGCAGTTTCACTCTGCTGTAGCTACATTTTAGAGACATGGAAACCAAGTCACAGGCTCTGCAACTGTGTCCAGGGACCACAGCTAGCAAGTGGCAGGGCTACTGTTCCTGACTCCGCAGGCTGTCTCCCTGCAGTCCGGGCGTGTCCCCTGACATGTGGAGAGGCTCAGCAGACTCACTCCAACCAGCAGGAGGCTGCAGTGGACGGCAGTGCGTTCCAGCCGGGACACTTAGGGGGCTCTCTGGTCACTGAGCAGGGGACCTCAGAAAGGGGGGGGAGGTCCTGCTCTGTTTTTCTAAACCTTCTAAGGATACTGCTACACTGTTAAAAGTCCTTTTTGAGAAATAGATCTAGATGCAGAATTCTATTTTTCTCATACATTTGGCACAATAGTTTTTCTGAATCCAAAACGTGATCTTAAAGAGGAGATACTCAGTTTAGGTTTTGTTTCTAATAGAAGCTTCTGGAAATTCCAGGAATATCTGAAACACAGTCTCTCATTCCCTATTTTTGTTTTCACTGTCGGCCAAGAGCGAAGGAATATTTACTATTACGTTTTCATACACTTTGCTTTTAACTTTAAAAGGTTATATTAGGTTATCGTGAAGTAAGGCATAGACCGTGGGCTTCCATTTGTCAACACCCTGAAATTAGAACTTGATAAAATACCCCGTGAAAGTGAAACTGAAATTCTTTCATTTGAGTATTTGGCTGAAACTGTTTCTGTTTCTCTGTTCAGGAACCTGAGTAGTTCCCTGGCTCCCCGGCCTCTGTGCCTGGGGGGCCGCGTCCCACAGCCAGGCCCTGTGGCCTGTGTCCCCAGCAGACACCGCCCTGCTGTCCGTCCTGCACCCTCTTCCTGTCCGCTCCTCTCCCAGAATGCCTGGCCTCCCTGTCTAACGTCTGTCCACACACATGCCCAGAAACTCTGTGTCTGAGAACCTCCTTGCTGTCCAGACCGCAGGGAGCCCCTCCTCCGTCTCCTGGTTACATAATCCTCATCATTTCACACATGAGGGAACAAACATGAGGCCACGTCCCATCGGCGGGCCCTGGGAACAGATGCTGGGTGTCCTGTGCCCGCTCCCAGGGTCCTCCGCAGGCCAGGCCTGGACTCACAGGGACGGCACAGCGTGCTCGTCCTGTCACAGCACTGACCCACAGATGAGCAGTGGTGCTCGGGTCCCCAGAGTAAGTGTTGTCACCCCCCCCACCGTCGAATCCAGTGCCACCTCTGTGCCCCCCACGTCAGAGTCAGAGCAGAGTAAATGCGCCAGCCCCAGGGCTGGCTGCATAAGGGTGACAGCAACTGAGACGCGTGGCCTCGGGAGCCCTCATGGTGGCAGGCCACCATGCGGGCGTGGCGGATGGCGCGCCCGTGCTGCAGGCCCGGCCCTCGGGGCCGCATCTCCGCGTTAACACCAAGCAGCGGCTTGTCTGAGCCGTCTCAAAACCGATTTTCTTCCCCGTACTCAAGGCGAACAGCTTGTGACAGCGGTCTCCGTTTCAGGGTCACGTGGGAGTCGATGACTTTTCTAGGGAAACAAACGGGTTTGGTAATACGGTACCTGCATCGCCGGAGGCCGGTGCCCCTGACGGTTCTTTTCCTTGTTTCAACAGCTGTCGTCGGCCTGCTGTACCCCTGCATCGACAGTCACCTGGGCGAGCCGCACAAGTTCAAGAGGGAGTGGGCCAGCGTCATGCGCTGCGTCGCTGTCTTCGTGGGCATCAACCATGCCAGCGCTGTATCCTTCTGCGCATGCGCGTTTCCTAGGCGACGACGCCGCCGCTCGTAGGGGCGCATGCGCAGTGCCCACGCGTTTCCTAGGCGACGCCTCGCCTCGTAGGGGGCGCATGCGCCGTGCCCACGCGTTTCCTAGGTGACGCCGCTGCTCGGAGGGGCGGGGCGCACGTTGCCTCTCTGGGCGGTCGAAGTCTCCAGGGGTTTATTTTAGAGCCCGTTGCTGGGTGTGCACTTGGCAGGAGTTTCCAAACGCTTCCGGGTCATTTCGGGAAGCAGCGGGAGGACCGATCGCCCCCCTCTGTCACCCCGTCTCCTGCTCCCGTGGCGTTTCCTCTGTGATTGTCCTGCGCTTCCACCGTCACGAGGACCCGCTTCCTGGGGCTCTGTGACGTGTGGTGCCGGGGTCACTGCCGGCCACTCCCTCCAGGAGGCTGCGCAGGGCCGGTCTCTGCTCCTCCGCCCCCTCCCCGGTGTGGCCACGGAAGACCCGGGCCGGCCAGCAGCGGCGTCCTCTGGAGCAAGGACCTTAACGCAGGTCCCTGGTGGAGCAGGTCACACAGCACGTGGCGCCCAGGTCGCAGAAGATGTCGAGTTTCTTCAGCACCGCTAGTTCATGTTTGCAAGTCTTAGAGGAAGACGCTGGGGTTCCTACCGTTCCCGCGTCTGCTGTTCTCCTGTCTTAGTGATAGGCATGTCTAGAGCAGGTAGTGCCAGATGTCCTGGCTCCGAGAAGGTGGTTTTGTCACCAGGTGACAGTGGCGACGTGATGACAGCCAGGTGCGTCTCCGCAGACGCGGGGTGCCTGGCGTGTGCGGGGGCAGCGTGTGTGTGTGTGTGTGTGTGTGGGGAGGAGGGTGTGCGTGCTCCCACAGCTGGGCTACCGGTGACACCAGCCGCAGGTCCCTCACGCCAGGTGGTTCGGTGGCCAAGACACTCGCACAGTTAGAGGTGGCTTTACTCTGAACATTCGTGACCCACCGACCCCCCCAGAGGTCCATGTCGTCTGGAGCAGGGGCCGGCGTCTGACGGCCTTCGGGAGCTGTCGGGCGGTGCTTACAATTGGGGCCGTGTGGCCTGTGACAGTGAGAACACAGGTGTGTCCTGGGGCTTTGTGTGTGTGTGTCCGGTCTGAATGCAAATCGTTCAGTTTTCCTTAACTTTTACGTCACCAGAAATTGGATTTTGCCAATAACGTCCAGCTCTCCCTGACGCTGGCCGCCCTGTCTCTGGGCCTGTGGTGGACCTTTGACCGCTCGAGAAGCGGCCTGGGCCTGGGGATCACCATCGCCTTCCTGGCCACCCTGATCACCCAGCTGCTGGTGTACAACGGCGTCTATCAGTAAGCACGTGACCCCCGGCGTCACCCCCCCACCCCCCCCCCAGAGGCGGCTGCCTCGCTCGTGCCAGAATCAGCCTTCCGCTGAGAAGTTGGCGTTTCTATCTGTACACACACTGCAGGCTGAGGCACCAAGCTCTCAAAAATGCAGCCCATCGCTGGTTCTCGTGTTAAAATCCACCACCCACAGTTTAATGCGACAGAAACCCACACGGGAGCAGGCGGAGAGCGCGGGCCGCTGCGTCCTCGGTGCCTCCCGGTGCCGTGCCCCGTGTGTCCCCCTCAAAGCCCCCGGAGCTCTGCTGGGTGCCACGTCCCCACCGCCTCTTTCCGCAGGTACACGTCCCCGGATTTCCTGTACATCCGCTCCTGGCTGCCGTGCATTTTCTTCTCGGGAGGCGTGACCGTGGGGAACATAGGCCGGCAGCTGGCGATGGTACGTGCGCCTGTCACACCCCCAGCCCGTGCGGTCGCTCCGCGTCGGACGTCAGTCATCGTGTCGATAAATGCATGTCTAGTCGAGACTCAGTGGTGACGGTTATTGGGAAAAGCCTATGTTAAAAAAAAAAAGTGGGTGAGCGGACACCCCCACCCCGGCAGTTCCTTGCGGAATCACGAAGGTGCCGGCGTGGGCGAGCCCCCAGTTCAGTCTAGAAAGCACGAGTGAGGTGCAGCCAGCCCCCCGTCACGGGCACGGCCAGCGGTGCTTTGTCGTGTCCTCCCTGCCTCACCTGGAGTGCAGGGGACACTGGGGAGAGCATGTCACAGGCCACGGAGACCCCGTGGGTGCCGTCGGGGCCCGGCTCGGGGAGCCCCACCCATGGGCGGGCAGACCACCCACCTGTGTCCACCCGTCCCTCCTGGAAGGGAGAAACTGCCCCGCCCCCCCGCCATGGCAGCCAGCCACCTGCTGAGGGCCAGTGAGGCAGGTGACATCGGGGACCACGGCAGCAGCTCTTGTTGGTTCTTAAAAATGTGTACATTTAACTGTTATTTTGAGTTGATTTTGACTCAAAGTCTTAGATAAAATGAGCTGAAAACAAACAACAAAAAAAGCTGTGGTCTCAGACGGCCCGTTGCTGTCACAGATAAACAGGCTTCCCAGGAGGCCAACCTCTGTCCCTCAAGGCGGGTTCTGGAAGCAGGACCTCTTTGGTGCCCGCTGGCCTCTGCCGTGGGCTTTCCTGCCATCCCCCGAAAGTCCGTGAGTCTCCGAAGCCCTGTCTGTCCCTGTCCCTCGGCGGCCAGCCGCCCCCTCCAGCACATACTCCGGCCGCTGCAGCCCAGAGTCGGGGTGCTTGTGGCTGAGGTCTCGCTACCTCTGTGGGTCGCAAGCCCATGCAGCGGGAGGACACGTGCGTGGAGCCGAGCGTGTGTTTGCTCCTCCTGTGTGACTGACCCCGTTTGGCTGCTGGTGACCCTAGTGCCAGCACTGTGACTGAGGGCAGGCACTCAGCAGCCCTGCTGTGCGCACAGGCTTTGTCCCTCGCTGGCGTTCTCCACCCTCCCTTCCTCCGTCCCCTCACCCCGGTCACAGGAATCTTTATCTTTATCGTCTTTCCGGTTCTGCTTAACTAACTGCTAATGAAAACGCGTGCACGTCCTGTGCTCATTTCCTCTCCGTCTCTTTCCTCGTTTTTTTCCAGGGGGTCCCTGAAAAGCCACACAGCGACTGAGTCTTCACCCCGCACCCCCGACTGCGAAGACCAGCGAGGTGCGGGAGGGAAACGCACACCGCGAACCGCGACAGAGATGACCTTCCTCCTCAAGACTCTGCTTAGATTGGGCTGACTGTACAATTGACTCCTGGGGGGAAGCCACCTGTTTTAGAATAGCCACGGGGGAGGGGTCACCGCGTTCCTGAGCGCCGCCACCTTCTCGGCGGCCCCGTGCCGGCCCTGCAGACCGGGGGCCCGGGTGGGGCCGGCGGCCACTCTGAGGCGTCGACGTCGTCACATGTCAGAGCCTCGCTCGGACCCAAACCCCAGCCCTGGCCGGTGCCCGGTGCTCGCGAGGGTGCGGGGCGGGGACGTGGGAAGGTTTGTCCAACGGGTTTTGAGGTGTAGGGTGCGTGGGACAGGACACGGCAGCATGAGCACTGCGGGTCACAGCCCGAGGCCCCGTGCTCACGTCCCCGCCGACGGGGCAGCGACGAGCCGGCCACGCGCTGATGTGCTGGACCCCGCACCTTGGCGCTGGTGACGTCCCCCGCCAACTCACAGCGGCTGCCACGTGTGTCCGTCTCCGTGAGCCCAACGCGGTCTGTTTGGGACGCCGGGATCGAGATGGCCATCTCCCCCTCCACGGCCCTGCGGAATTTGCAATCTGTGATTGCCTCGTACAAACACCAAGGAGCACGTGTCCCCGCGTCACACGCCGGGCGCTGCCGAACGCGCGGGGACGCTGGCGGGCACGACGCCCTCCCCAGCCGGCGCCCGCCACGTCAGGCCCAGGGCGCCCGGGGCCGGCTCGTTAGCTTCAAGTGCAATGTTCACGGAAACCGATCTGAGCCTTGTGTCCTCGTAAATATTTATTTTTTTTAACATGAGATGTTGAAGGGGGTTCTCCATTTCACTGCTGCTCGGGGGCGCGCAGCTCGGCACCGCGGTTTCGCTCGGGGAGCCGCTTGGCCGTGGTGCCCCCCGCTGAGCCCTAGTCCTTAGAAATCCTCCCCTTTTTGTGGGTTTTAGTAAACGTATCGTTTTTTTGCTTGCAAAGTCATCTTTTTTTTTTGTATTTTGTATTTTGAAATGGAAATGTTGGGGCTTTGTTTTAAATTCTGCAGAAGACGACTCTGGGGGGCGGGGGGTGGTCGGCGGCCGCCGGGGCCCACGCACCCGGCCTCTCCCGTGCCATCATCCCTCGTCGCCGGGGTTCTGCTGTTCAGAGGGAGGCCTCGTTTGCAGTTTCGACGGCTGATTTGTTCCAGAGGAATTCCGTCGAAAGGAAGGTGGGACCCTTCCGAACTCTGCGACGATCCCGCGCGCGCCCTCTTTGCAAACGAAAACGGCGTGAGCGCCGAGCAAAGCGTCTTCAGGGCCGGCGTCCGCATTTCAAGGGAAGCCCGAAGTCGTCGGCCTAAAGCCGCCACCCGGTCTCGAAGGCACACCTGATCAGGCACAAACAGTGAGTCTTGGTTTTTTTTTTTTTTCTCTTCCACTGGAATAAATCGGTATCTGTTAGAAATAAACGATAGAGCCAAAAAAATGTGACTCCGAAGACCTTTTGCCAAAACTTCGCAGCAGGCGCGTGAGCCAGAGTGGCCTGGGTTTGGAATAGTGTCCGGGGGGCGCAGAGGACCGGCCGGCGGGGTTCGCCTTCACGCTGCGTGTGGCCTCGTGTTCTTTCTGAACTTGTTTTTTTTAATTTCTATTAAAGGTTCAAAACCAACCATTGTATTCGTGGAGTTTTCTCTATAGGGCGGGTAGTGGGTGGGGCTTTGGGGGGGGGAACGTTAGAATTTGGGATGGAAATTGCAGCCCTTACGACGTGAGCCCCTGTCCCCACGGCCGCTTGGGGAACGCCACGTAAGAATGTCGTGTCTTGTCTGCCCCTCGCATGAGTGCTGTCCTCTCGGGGGCGGGCCCTTCTCCCTGGCTCCCCTCGGGGCTCCCAGCAGGAAGGGGTGTGCCGTGGGGTGTCCGCCCTGCGGCTGGTCGCCTCCTGTGTCTGCTCACTGCACAGGTCCGCGTGTCCACTCTCCCAGAGGCCCGGCCCGGCGCCAGGTGCCGGCTAGAGGTTACGGCGTGAGTCGGAACCGGCCTCAGGCTCCCATCCCAGGGGGCCCTTGCCGAGCTGGGACGAAGGGGAGAAGGGACAAGACTTGGCACACTTGCTCTGAGAGGCAGGGATTTCATCAAGTGACCTGGCCCAGAGCAGCCTGGGGACCCAGGGCCCTGCCGCAGGCTCTGGGCCTCCCTTAGGGGAGTGGTGCCCCCAGCATGCGGAGGACCAGGGTGGTCCCCTCCTGCAGATGCTGGGCTGCGTTGGGGGCAGAGGGCAGGCCCCCACCCTGCTGTCACCACACACACACACACAGCAGCCCTGCCACCCTTGGAAGCCACCAGCTGTCCCAGCACGTGGGCAGCACCCAGCACAGTGTTAGTAAAACGCATTCGAAGTCACGAAACAGCGTTCCAGCGATCATTGCAAAAGCCCTCACCTCCTTCTCCTCGGCCCCCCACGCTTCGTGACACGGCCCCAAGCGAGAGGCGACCCCACGCTCACCGGAAGCGCCCTGCAGGGACAACCAGGGTAGCAGACGGAGCGACGCCTCTCCCGTCACACAGTCCCGCGCGGGGTCCCCCGGACAGGGCCCAGCCCGCGCCCTCTGACACCCGGACGGCCACGGAACCGGCCTGGCCGTGTCAGCATGAGGCCGGCGGCCGACCGTGCCCCCTCAGCTCCCGTCCGTGAGCCAGGAATCGGGTCATCCCGTGTCATTAGAGGCAGGGCGTGTGATGCCCGCGAGTCCCTCCCTCGTCCCTCCTCACGCGAGAAGGCCCGGTCGTGGGCGGACGCGGGCCTGGCGTCCGTCAGCTGTCCCAGCATCACCCGCCATTCTACCTGAGGGAGCCTGGTCTGGAGGCTCGAAGCAGATACGACCGTCGCCGGTGCCGTCCTGGGTGACAGCGTCGCCCGTGCGAGCGAGCTGGTCAGCACCACGGCAGAGACGAGCCGTTCACGACAGTTACGCGCCTGGGCGTGACCACGCCCCGCCCCCGACCCACCTGCCCGGTTAGGAACCTATGATCAGGGCCCCCTTTCTCCGTGAGCACCAGGAATCTCTCTCCATCTCTTCTGCCCCTCCCCCCCAACCCAGCAGGAGCAGCCCCGGGCCACTCGGAGCCACCCCGACACCTGCAGACAGGTGTCCCGTCTCCACCAGGTGCTTTGCATCTTCACTGAGCGGTGCCTGCGCCCCCTGGTGGCCGCGGCACCACCTGCGTCCCCCGCCCCACCCCACCCTCTCTCACACACACACACACACACACACGCACACACACACACACGCACACACACACACACGCACACACACACACACACACACACACACACACACA
>PVKZ01007288.1:0-24865 GCA_004027375.1 Macroglossus sobrinus | reverse complement strand
GGGCGTGATGGGCAACCTTTTTTATTCCACTCCGTCTGAAGCTACCGGCTTGCTCGTTGCAGGAGTGGACCTGCTGATGGCGATCTTCTGCAGAGCTGGGCACACCAGCCAGGGACGGTCACCCCAGCTCTCAAGTGAAGATCCAGGGGTGTTTTCAAGCAGAATTAATGGGTCACTGTGGCTTTTTAGAAAGCTATGATTTATCTCTGGGAGCGCGTCCAGGCTGGAGCTATTGGGGGCCATCCCAGGTGTCCTGGCCAGCGAGGAGGCTCTAATAGCTCACAGCTTGTCTGCATTTGGAGGACAGCTGAGGCGTCACCTGCGGAGTTGACCGAGCACTGGGGTGACCTGTGCTGGGCACAGAGAAGCAACCAATCCAGGTCGCTGCAGGAGAGCGTCTGTGAGCCCCGAGGAGGGAGGAGGTTTGAACATTTTCTGTTGGATTCGAACCACGTGACGGTGAACGGGTAGCTCAGAGTCCGGGAGGAATATTCGCAGGCTGGATCGTGTGGTTCGGTTGCCTTCATTACTCAAAAGCAGGAATGTGAGTGTGCCAAGATGTGAATTATGTATCTTTGATTGAAAACAGCTCCCTGTGTTCTCTGCACAGAAACACACATTTTGTAGCCAGTTAATTGGACTGTGAGGGACACGGCCAGCTCTCTGCCCAGGGCACGCCCTTCTTTCTCCTTAACAGGACCCGATGGTCACTTGCTCCCTAAACGTTGCCCGGCCCCCTGCCGCTGAACCCGGCTGACACCATTCTAGCCATGAGGTGGACGCAGGTGGCCGCTGGGGACTCTGGGAAAGCGCCCACTGCCTGTTAACGCCTCCTCCTCCTTCTCCCTCCTGGTCCTCCTCCCCTCCTGGTCCTCCTCCCCTCCTGGTCCTCCTTCTCCCTCCTGGTCCTCCTTCTCCCTCCTGGTCCTCCTCCTCCCTCCTGGTCCTCCTCCCCTCCTGGCTGGCGACAGGCGAGGGGCTGAGCAGCAGCACCTGCAGCCCCAGGAGACCGTGAGAGAGGAGGCGCAGCGAGGACGGAGGACGGAGCCGCGGGAGGAGCCGGCCCTGGGGGACATCACGCTGACCCCTGGACCGATTCATCTGGAGCACAGCAGCCACCATCGGGCTAAGCGCCTGGAACCCGTTTCCGTGGACTGGAGCCGAGCGCAGTCCTGGCTGGAAAAGCGTCCACGCTGGCCCTTGACGACCGAAGCCCCGAAGTCCATTCACCTGTGAACCAGAGTCACCAGTCACTTGTTCTAGGGTGCAGACAGAATGCAGCTGTCACCCTCCACCCCGCGACCACCTGCACAGGTATGAATCCCCAGGTCGACAGAAAGTCCAAAAATAAATCCTGATCTGGCAGAAGTTCTTCTGCACCAACCACCTCACTCCCTCGGGAGGCCGGGAGGTGCAGGGCATTCTTCTGCACAGTGCCTGCTTGGAACAAAAGTTCCCAAAAGCTCTAGAAATAGCTAAGACAGAAAGTGGGACTGGAATAAATTAGCTGGGACTCTTGATCACAAGGGACAGAAGAGCCACTCACACTGAAACGAGCCCAAAAAGGGATGTTTTTGCTGCAGAAACTCAGTGGTCAGGCACTCCTTGGCCCGCAGGCACCGCTGGATCCTGGGGTTAGATGACGTCACCAGGATGGTCTCCCATCCTTCAGGTCTGATACCTCCTAGGTGGGCACTGTTCTTGGTCATACGTTTCTCATAAGGTGGCAAAAATGCCCTTTTTGAGACTGCCATTCCACCATCTCAGCAAGGATGGTAAAGAGAAGCCTCTTTGCCATTATCCCAGCAAGAGTCTCAGGGCTGATTCAGATCAGACAAGCTGTTCTTGTTGACTCACTTCCTGACAGGCAAGTGTCCCTCCTCCCTTTTCTTCTGCTCCCCTGACCTCCCCCCACCCATATAACTGTCATCAGCCTCCTGATCACGGAGCATGCAAGTGGGGTGATGCCACGTGGGGTGTTTCCACCCCAAAGCCACTTCTGCAAACATTTCACGCTTCATTCTCCCCACTTCATCAGGAGAAAGATAGTCAGGTCCTAAAAACCCTTGGGAGGCCACCGTGTTTATGTCAAGGGCAAATCGGGAGGCCCCTGGTCCATTCACAGTCAGAGAACAGTGAGAAGCAGGGGTGTCAACATTCGTCAGAGCCTCCCGGGGGCCACGGCCTGTGCTCCAGGCTTCACCTACATTAAGTCCGTAGGTCAAATGTGAACACTTTACATACCCCACCCCATCATCATCTCCAAACCACCTCCAACTCCTCTCACACCTTCGGCAGGTAATTACTGAGCAGGTAGCAAGTGCCAGGTCGAACTACTACTTACAGGAACTTTACCCAGTTACTCATCAGCCCTGTGTGCGTGTGCATCTGTGTGTTCCATTTTGCGGGCATGCACATAACAACGATATACATGCAGTCATCCCTCTGTATCCAAGGGGATTGGTTTCGGGACCCCCTGAGGATGCCAGCATCCTCAGATACCGAAATCCCTTCTATAAAGAAGGGTGTAGTATTGGCATAGAGGCTACAGCAGGGTACGCCTACACATCAGTTCATTCGTGCGGATTCACCACGGGGCTCGGTGTGTGGCAAATTCAAGCTTTGCTTTTGGGAACTTTTCAGGATTTCTTTGTCCCCAAATGTTTTTCGATCCACCATCCACTCATTGAATCCAGCGATATGAAACCTGAGGATCTGGAAGGCTGACTGTGTTCACCAGTCCCCTTGTGCGTGTTTAGACAACATGCGACTTTGCATCACAAAAACACCCAGTGATGTCAGAGGCGCCATGAATCATAATGACACCTCCATCCCGGTATCCAAGAGACCTCGACGTGCTGCTCAGGCACTGCCCCCAACCCCCGCTGTGAGAACCGGTGGCTGTGTCCGAGCCTCCAGTTGAAGGGACTAAATCACACCTAGAAGAACCCATATTGTGCCACAGCGAATGACACAGTTAACCTCTGGTTAATTTTCTGCTTCTTGGTGTCCTGGGAACGGGCGTGTTTACTCCGACTGGGACAAACCTTTATTAATGTGCATTAAAGTGACAGAGTGTTTGCTGTTCTGGGCGGAGGGTTTTAATAGAAACTGGCGGACGGGCCAGGGCCCCGCTGAAGTTGTAGCATATAAATGAGGTCCTTTCTTTACCCTCTCCCCTGCACCCTGACTTGCATGACTAAGCTGTCTGCTTTTGTTTGGTTGTTTTCTTAAGTGTGTGTGTTGATCATTGATCTGTCTCCTATGGAGGGACAAATTATTTGCCCACTGGGCAACGGCGTGAATTTGGCAGAAGCCTCAGCTGTGTCTGCAGCAAACCGGAGCCAGGCGGCCATACTTGTACTGGTAGAGACAATTCCGGAGAATTTACACAGCCCAGGGATAGAAGGATCCAAAATGACAGTGGTCTCCAGCAAGCTCATTAAGAGAGATTTTGGCAAAAGAGGGCTTAATGGGTTAGCAGGAAAGAAAAGATCCTTTTTTCTACCTCAGTTTAAAAGCTCCAAAGTGTCTCTAAATGAGGCTGCAGGTTCCCTGGGGAAAAAGAAGATGTTGCTGATTTTTACAAATGTGCTTCTCAACTCTATCAAACCCAACGCCACATTTTTTTTGAAAAATAAAATATTTTCTAATTTCCACTTGAGTATCCTAAAATAAAATTCATAGAGAGTATAATCTACCTACATATCTTTTAAAATTCAATGTAATGCCCTAAATATAATATAAAGTGAAATATATGAAAAGTAATTCATATACAGTCATTCTTACTAAAATAATGCATATTTCAACATACGAGTGCTCTGGTGGTACCACACCGGAAGAACAAATTAAGCTGTAAATACTGACTGGTACCAGGTGTGTTGAGTTAGCATCTCATGCCATGAAGCTCATGGTTCCAGTGATGGTTCCAAGAAGTGAGTCCCAAGCAAACCAGGACTGCCTGAGCGAAGAGCATCCCAGAGGAAGGACCAGCACACAGAAAGGAATGGAGATGGAGCAGCTTTACCTGTTGGAGGAAGAACAAGGTTCAGTGTGGCTAAATGGAATGATGATTATGGGGAGCGGAAGGCAATGACATTGGGGTATTCCAGGGGAGCATAGAGAGGTCACACACACAGTATATGGGGCTAATGCATGAGTTATACACCATGGTGAATTCCAATTTCACTCCTGGAGATTTTTAGAATATTTTTTTTAAATGATCATCCAGGAAAGATTATTTTTTTTCTATGTATACATTTCGAAGGATCTTAACACATGCAGAGATTCATGCAACCACCACCACAATGAACAATTTTATCACCCTGCCTCCCCCGCCAAATTCCCTCACACTATACTTTTATTAAGCCTCTTTCAAGTATGAATCTATTGTTCATCACTATCATTTTGTCTTTCTGGGAATATCAAATAAAGGGGTCATCATAAAGTACATAACTTTTGGAGACTTGCTCTGTCACCGGCACAATGCCTTTGATATACATCCAAATCATCACCTGTATCAATAGTTCCTTCCTTTTGACAGCTGCATAGTATTCCACAGCGCAGTTTGTTTATCCACTCATCCATTGGAGGACATTTGGACTGTTTCCAGCTTTTGGATTTTTATATTTTGGGGCTATTTTTGAGAATTTCACAGCAATGATACTCTAGATCTTGCAACGCCCTGCAGAAAAGTGCTTTGGCCCAAAGATCTGCTCTTATCTATGGTCCATGAAGATCTTAGGATTTTAGGGTGGACGTCTTTTTACCTCTCCCGCCTCCTGCTGGCAAGCCCCTAATTTGTCATGATGTTCACTTAAACCAGCAGAGGATAAAATATTTCCAATCCATTTTTCCAGCTTTACTACATACCTCAGGAAATTGTTTCTGCCTCTTCCTTTCTAAAGGACAAGGGCTACTTAAGAAGTAATACACTTTGTTATGTAAGGAACCTTAAAATAGGGACAAAATCCAGTGATTAAAGAAGGGTCCCTTCCGCTCCAAGTAGCCCAACGAGATGGAAGCAAACTCACAAAGAAACCCACAGCATCGCACCGCTAAGACTGTGGTCTTTCCTGTTTATGAGCTTATTCTGTCAAGCCCTGGTGGGTTCGGTTTTGTTTGAGGTTTAACAGGATTTCAGACTTGAGGGTGGTCTCTTTGGATTTTCTCCTTTTTCTTTTTGATGCTTAAAAATACCCCAGGGCACCAAAGAAACAACCGTGGAGGAGAAGATTGGAATTACACAGGATGTAATTCCTTTTCATAGAAATGGTGAAGTGTGTCACCTCTGAGGGTGTGACGTTCCTGGTGCCAGAGGCAAAAAAAAAAAAAAAAAAAAAAGAAATGAGGGTTGCTTAAATAAAGATGCAGGCTTGGCTACGTATAAGTAGAATAAATATAAGTAGATATCTGTCTCCCGGGGCCAGAATGAAAGCCATGTAAAGGCAGAACTCTTGCTCTCTGTGCATTCCCAGCTCCTTGAATGGTACAGGATACAGGACACCTCACTGCCTCAGTCTAGCCCACCCGGACCACGTTCAGCTCCCAGGCCCCTGCCCTGTTCTGGCTGGACCCATCCCTCCTGCTTCCTCAGCTCTGCGTTCTCATCCTGACAGCCGGTGATGCTGACATAATTAGCATTCTACCTTCCACCTGGATTTGCATAATCATGCACATTTAGTGACCTTATCTGTACCATAATTACTGACTTGGTGCTGACGTTCCAAGCGTTTCAAGTCCACGTACATCTTTTCTCCTTCCTACCTTTACTTCAGTGGGATTTTCAAGGTGCTTATTGCGATTCCTGGCTTTTCCAGACATGACTCCTGCTACAAAAATGCCAAAGAATCAAAGGCCCTCTATGTCACTATTTCCGCCTCTAAAATCAGGGGTGCACTTTAATGCCATCATATTTAGTACCTGGGGGGCTGGATGAAGGCTGTCGTATTTTCCGTACAAGCATCTTTCCGTACAAGCATCTGCTCCCTGAAAACACACAAGTCTCTCATTGTCCCCTGCAGAGAGAGGAAAATGTCCCAGTCCTGGTGTATCAGACAGGATGCCTTGGCCAGGATTTCCGTGACTGCTGAGACAGACAGAAAAGTTTGTAAGTGGCAGTCCTATTAGCTGTGGAACCCGTAGGTGTGTGAACTCTCTAGAACAGGCCTTTTCACACTTTTTTCACTGTGCTATGAACCGAATATTTGTTTTCCCCCAAAATTCACACATTGAAGCCCTACCCCCCAGCGTGGCTATATTTGAAGATAAGGTCTTTAAAGGAGTAATCTGGTTCAAGGTCATTAGGGTAGGACCCTGATCTGACAGGATGGTGGCCTTATAAAAAAAAAAAATACAGAAAGCTCACTCTTTTTTCCTCTCCACATGCACCCTCCAAAGAAAGGCCACACGAGCACGCAGCGAGGAGGCAGACATCTGCAGCCCACGAGGAGAGCCTTCAGCAGACAGACACCAACCTCGCTGGCACCGCGATCTTCCGCTTCCAGGCTCCAGAACTGTGAGAAAATAAATGTCTGTTATTTAACCACTCAGTCTGATATTTTGTTATGGCAGCCGAGCCAGGACAGACTGTGACCCACAATTGGAGAAACTCATTTTATCAGACATGGTGCAAGCACACGTGCGCATGCACGCGCGCACAAACACACACACACTCACACATGGCATAAAACAATAGTTACCCTCGCCACATATGAGACTATATGGTATTTCCTCCTCTACTGCATTCGATCCCTTTGAATTCTGTCTCATTCCATTCCATTTTGTATCTTTAACATGCTGATGATGACCACCTGAATTGATTTCATGACCCATGAACGGGTGGCAAGCGCAGCTGGAGAACTTTGCTGGCACTGTGCTTCCTTTGATTTGTGGAATACAAGCTCCTCCAGATGCTTCACTGGCAGAGACCCCAGGAGGCGAGCAGAGCACTTTTCCCCAGGAAGCCTGTCGTCAGAGCATCGTGAACCAGTAGAATTTTTCAGTGAAAAATACCTACGTCCTCAGAGAAGCAGTCGGCAAATGCTACAATGCCAGAAATGACCCGGTTTCTTTGAAAAAAATAAATATCAAAAAAAAAAAAAAAGGAGGATGTTATTAACTGATGCTATGGGTACTGAGCACACAAAATGTGGCTAAACCAAGATGTTTTGTAAGTGTAAGATATACACCTGATTTTGAAGTCTTCATGTAGAAAGTATTGTAAAATATCCCATTGATAATTCTTACATTGATTATATGTTAAAATAATAGTTTGCATTTACTGGGATAAATAAAATATATTATTAAAATTAGCTTCACCTACTTTTCATTTTTTTTTTAATTGAGCATCTAGGAAATTCAAAATTACACACATGGCTCATCTTGTATTTTTACTGAATGGCATGCTTGTGTGGAATAAAACAGACTCGAGACACATCAATCAAAGGAAATATATAGGCCTTGTTTAGATCTTCATTCAAAGAAATCAACTAAAAAATATGAGATAATTGGGTAAATTTGAAAACTGACTGGGTCTTTGATAATATTAAAGAAATTATTGTGAGAATTTTAGTAATGATAACAGTATGATGATTATGTTACAAAGAGTCCTTATCTTTTAGAAATATGTATGAATAAAATGCTATAGTACTTGGGATTTTCTTCAAAATAATTAAAGGAGAGGGAAGAAATCAAGAGGGCTGGTTGTAGATGAAGAAATTTTGGTCCCAGGTGTTGAAGGCGAGGACATGGAAGTTCATTATATCGTTCTCTTTACTTTCCTGTGGCTTTGAAATTTTCCGAAATACGAAACAAAATGGTTAAAAGGCTGAAAAAAATCTACAACATAAAAAATCATAAACAAAATCAAAGCAAACCCCAGAGAGACAACGTATGTGGTTATAAGGACAGACTCCAGAGTGGGACCACCTGGGTTCAGATGCAAACTTTCTCCCTCCCTGTGAGCCACGTGACCTTGGGCAGGTGACTTATCCTCTCTGTGCTTCAGTTTCCTCCTTGGCAAATGGGGATCATAACAACATCTACATGGTGGGGGGATGTTTCCAAAAGCTGCTGTAACAGATGGCCACAAACATAAAACAACGCATATTTATTATCTCACACATCCAAAGGTCAGAACTCAGTCTGAACTCGGTCCCTTTTCGATGCTCTCAGTGAAAATCCACTTCCTCACCTTTCCCAGCTTCTAGAGACTGGCTGCATTTCTTCGTTCGGGGCCCCTTCCTGCATTTTCAGCATAGAATCTTCTCTTTTTTTTTTTCTGACCTCCTGCCCCACTCTTATCAGCACCCTGATGATCACGTTAGGCCCACTTGGATACCCCAGCATACTCTCCCCATCTCAAGACCCTTCACATAATCGCATTTGCAAACTTCCTTTCACCACATGAAATAACATGTTTACAGGTTCTGGGGATTAGAACGGGGACATCTTTAGGGGGACATTACTCAATAACCACAATAAGTTTGTTAATTAGGATTAAATGTGTTGAGCACTTACTAGTGTACCTGGCACATATTAGTCACTAATTAAGTATGAACTATTAATAGTATGATTATTATCACGTAGCATTCATAAATCAATAGTTAAAATACTGAACTCAGTAGAAAAAAAATTATAGCTAGGTATGGTCTGTAACGAAGGAGTCTAAGTGGAACCTTCCTTGGAAGAAATATGATACCTCTCCTTCGTCCACGTTTGACTTCCTCTCTTCTTTCCTGCTGAATGGGCAGTGAGTGTAATGGCTGGAGCTGGAGTTACTATCTTGGACCATGAGGTAACCCCAGGAAGGGAGGTTGATCGTGGCAGGAGAATAAAGATGAAGAAATACAGCTTTTTGAGAGCTTGGTAGAGCACAGTCCCCATGCCCAGCCTTGGCCTACCCACCCCAGCCTGTTACATGACACAAAAAACACATTTATATTGTGCTTAAGCTTCTGTTATCTGGGGCCTGGGTCACTCATAGCAGAATGTAAACCTACTGGTACTTTCATTTTAATCTGTTTCTCATAAATCGTGCGAGATGTCAAATATGTGGAGAGGCCACAAAATGAAATAAGAAAACAGCCTGCATCTGGAGACCCAAAGGGCTTTGCTGTCCTTTTTAATATATGGAGCCGAGAGGAGAGCCAATGCCATCATCCCAGTTTGTCCCAACTGTGGTTTCATTTATTTCTTCCCCTTTTTGTCATCTTGTTAAATGTTGTGATACTTGATGTGGCAGAAACATGAGAAGAAGATTTAACTCCGGCTGTAAAGCCATGTGTGACAGGAAATGGACAGGTGTCTAGGTGGCAAGTTCCCGTGAGGGGCATTTCCACAGCATAAGCCCAGGTAGCCAGCGCCTGCCCTGGAGCCACACTATAGCCCAGACTCCAGGCAGAGAGGGGACAGAGATTGAATAACAGACAGAAGCAGAGTAGCCTCGCCTAAAAAGCATTGAAGGAAAAGAGAAATAAAGATTAATTTTGAGAACACGACCTTGATTCCTTCCAGCCCGTGGATGTCCATGAGAACGAGTTTGTGTGGTTTTCATTCTTCGCATGTCCTTGGAGGAACTCTGTTTTGGAGTAAGAAAAGCCCATTCAATGCCGTGTTGACTGTGTTTGGAATTCTAACCAATTCAGACCAGCAAACGCATTAGATGTGCCTTAACTGCTACTCAGAGTGATGAAGATGCCTCCGTGACCGCACGGGTGGGATACTGCTGACAGCCTGCCCAGCATCCCTCACCTCTGCCCTCACTACCAAGTGGTCCTTGGGTTTTTCAGGAGCATCCTGCTCCCGTCTGCATCCCGTGAGCCTCGGGGAGGCTGACCCCACCCCAGCCACAGAGCTGTTCCAAGGGTATTCCCATTTTCTTTGCCTGTGATTGAGTCAAGTGCGCACACATGACCCAATGCAGGCCAAGGACATCCCAGGAAGTAGTTTGCTGGGGGTGGGGGATGGGGCATGAGCAATGCCCTCCTTACTCTTCTGAGAGAAAGCCCAGAAGTGCTCCTGATTCTCCTGATGACCAGGGACAAAGAGGTCAGATGGGAACAAGACGAAGCCTCGACTATGCTCAGTGGAGCAGAGATGGAAAAAAACCTTGAGGACATCCATCTTCAAGGTGCTGGACCAACCGCTCCTGCAGCCCTCCCTGCCTCCACCCTTCCAGTCACGTGAGCCAACGCATCGTGTTCCTGGTTAGGCTTTATGACATTTGGGAAAATTGACCTTACTTCATGTTGGGTTTACAGAGTGTGAAGCAGGGCTGTGAGCTGGGCTTTTCATTGTTGCTGTGATTATCGTCGCCTATTTGTTTAGTTTCCCTGTTTTTAGCGAGAACACCCAGAACCACATTTGAAAGGTGCCTGAAATCCATCACCGTGGATCTCATGAACAGAGAGCACCAAAGAGAGGTGAGTCTTCCGTGCTCAAGAATGGGTTGGAGTTGGAAAATACAAAGCTTCTAAAAAAACATAATGAATAAAAATCATCACAAGGGCTTCTAAAGATGGTAACTCATAAGAAGATGATTTTCACCTAAGACCGACGTTTCTCTGACTCCATGGGCAACCACTTAAATTTATCTTTATCCTGGGACCTTTGCAAGTTGGCCCAGCTGACCACCGTCAGTAATAAAAGTGTAGAAAGGTAGAAGCCGTAATCACACTGCCTCTTTGATTATTGTTTGTGTGCGCGCACACGAGTGTGCAAGGAATACACAGAGAGACAGTATGAGAAAAGCACAGTTCATGTCTCCAAATTCATCATCTCCTTCCCCCTTTTTTTAAAAAAGAAAATCTTGTTAAACTTCCCCTTTAAGTTTCACTCCCAGCTGTGGTGATGTGATGAGGACACAGAGAATGTCGTTATATGTTTTCGTTCTGAGACCCAGGCCAAGGGAATCCCCTGGGAAGATTTTAATATTTTAACATTTTCTCTATATTCCTATTTTCTATAGATTTCCCAGTATAATTCCCAATGTAAATCATATGGATGCATTCTGGGATTTTTTTTCCTTAAAAGAGAAAACAGGGTCTTAGTGAGAACGTGGGTCTGTCCGACTCCTCTTCAAACACTCCACGCGCTCTCAGAGGGGACTCACTCCGATGGAAGGAGAGAGGCTGCAGAGGCTGCATTCGATATAAATGCAAACCGCCCCAGACACGCAGGATTATCTGTGCTCTGCATGAATAGCGACAGCAGCTTGCAAGTGGGCAGGACTTGGTGGAGAGGCCCCTTCTCAGATCCGCGGCGGCACCAACACGCTCTCCCGTCTCCCCAAAGTGCCTGTGAAATCTGCCTTCAGTTGCTAATTTCACACTCCGGGGACAGAGCTGCGAACAGCTCAGAGCACGTAATTCTCATTTTCATAACAGTTTCCGTAACCTTCAGACACCCTTTCGTGGCATTTATTTCCCACCTTTTAAAAATTAAAATGCTCAGTCCTTTTAAGGTTAAGTGTCAGGTTCGATGTTGCTTAATCGCCTTTTTCATTTCATGACTTTGCAAATAGCACAGATATTAGTTTGTCTTGATATATTTTGCAAAGCTTTCTCCGACTGGATTGCAATTTTTAAAATCAAAACGAATGATTCGCGTAGTCTGCATTCATTATTCCCTCTCCTGCCATTTTTCTAAATAATGGAGGTACTCTGGACGCTTCTGTGATGAACATGGGATCTTTCCAAAGGCACTGTTAAAATATACTTTACATCTCCTTTCAGATCATAAAGTGAACTTCCCTCTCTGGGCTTTGCAGACCCGAGACACACTCGTCTCCTCTAGAACGTGTTACAAGACGCAGGGCAGGGTCCTTTGGGACAGAGAGAGAGTGAGAAACAGAGCTGACTGAACCAGCGAAGCTGACCGATGCATGGGTAGGCATCACTCCAAAGAGGAGATTTTGTCAGAATTTTGGTGGCCAGATTGATAAACCCCAGACAGTTTTATATTTGAGATTAGAGTTTGCTGGTTCCTGTTGTCAGCTGATTTGGCTGTGCTTTTCCATCAGTGGTTCAGCCCAGAGGGGACAGCTATTCAGATGAGAGAATATCATGATAGTATGGTTCAGTAGATCTATCAAAATCCACATTCGTTTTTCATGTAAATTGGTTGTTTAGAATTCTTTAACAACCACAGTTCACATTGTTGTACATTTAGAAGTGAAATGGGTTCAATATCAGGACATGAATACCGTTCACCCTAAATTGTAATTCCTGTTAACAATTCTCTTCAGTTCTCAGGCTGTGCCAAGCCTGGGGGTCCCCAGATGAAGACAGGAACTTTGAGTCCAGAGCGAGTTCCCTGTGCTTGTTGTTACACATTAGCACAAACATGGCGGCTTAACACTATAGAAATTTATGCTCTCACAGTTCTGGGGGCCGGAAGTCCACAATCATCATGTTGGCAGGGCTGTGCTCCCTCCAGACTCCAGGCAGAAAGCCATTCCTTGCTTCTTCCAGCTTCCAGTGGCTATCAGCATTCCTTGGCTTGTGGCTACATCATCCTGGTCTCTGCCCCTGTGTTCCCAAGGCCTCCTCCTCTTCTGTGGGTATTTGTGGTCTCTCCATTTCTCACGTACCAGGACAGGGGTGATAGCATTTAGGGCCCACCCAAATGATCCAAGATAAGCTTCTCTTCTCAAAATCTTTAACCTAATCACTTCTTTTGCCATACAAGGTCATAGTCACAGGCTCTGGGGATTATTATGTGGACATATATTTTTGGGGGGGTCATCATTCAGGCCACCACAAGGCCCCCGTCTTTCCTTCATTTACGATGGTGACTATGGGGTTCCCCTGTGTAGAGGGAAGATCCAGGGATGCCACACTGATTTTCTATTTACTGTCGTAATAAATTACCACCAATCCAGCAGCCCCATGGTTGCTTGGCACATTCCTCTCATCTTGTTCTTCTGCCTGTCCCATCAGCAATGAGCCTGCTAATTCCTCTTTTCTAACCAGTTGGAGTCTTCACTTATTTTTCCACGGAAGTATGTTCTTCATCAGTCTTTGCTGACTATGGCAAACTCCACCCCACACCTGACTCTGTTTCCACAGCCAAGCCCTCCATGGAATATATTCTTTTTTTGCTGTGGAGTTTACTAAAACAACAGTATTTTCCAACATGTCCCTTTCCTTGATTCTTTCCTTTTGTGATTCTTCTTACTCCGGCAATACGTCCCCTACCAGACACCTGAAGACATACAAGATGATTGCCAGCATAACCTGGATGAATGTTTTCTAAAGGCTGATATTTGTTTTAATGAGTTTTAAGGAGAAAATGTAATCGGAAAATAAAGTTCATCTTTTCACAAATATTAATATCTAGGATACAGTTGTAGGTGAAGTAAAATAAAAATGGAGTCTGTTCAAAGAGATATAAGGAAATTAATACATGCAGGTATGGAAAAATAATGGTGATGGTAAACAGATGCTTCATGTTTGGGAAACCCTGACCCATAAGATAAAAAGCCCAAATTCATTAGGCACAAAGATATCAACTCTCTGAGCCAATCTTGCACACAGTGCTACCAGCTGCCGAAAACATACATCTCTTTGGCCAGATGCCACTTCGTCTTTCCCCTGAACTAACCAAGCTTCCCCAGCTGTCACACCTTCCACGTCCAGCTGCTCCTCGGAATCCCTCAAGACCAGGTCATACCTCACCTCCTCCAGGAAGCCTTCCCTAAGCATGACAGCCTCCGGATCTTTTTCTCTGTCATCTAGAGCACCTGTTACTTGAATGCCTTATTTGTCCTTTATCCACAGCCCATCTGGTGCCTTTCTCCCTGATTGAAGTCTCTAAAATGCAGGCTTTACTTCACACCATAGGCAGTTCAAAGGTACTTTTGATAATCCCTACACATCCCAAAGGCACGGTTCTCTTTCAGGCCAAAAACCAGAGGTAAGTAGCTTCAGGCATGGATTTTATTAATTACCCTTAACATGGATCCAGCCAGCAAGCGTTCTTGGAGCACAGACTCTGTGCCAGGCTCCAGTAGCTTGACTCATGTCTTCAGGGCTCCATTTCTTGGCTCTGTCTTCCTCTGTGCTGGCTTCACACACAGGCAAGCCCCCCGCTCAGCTTAGGGGCCAAGTTTTACATCCCGACAGTAAGAGGTCCTGAGTTCTCTCTCCCAGCAGCTTTCATTGACCTGGTTTGGGTCATGTGACCATCAGTGAAGGACTTTGGCCAAGGAAAAGGGAGACTAGAAAATATTAATTGGCCAGGCTGGGGTCATGAGCCTATACCTACAACTGGAAGCTAATGGAGTCAACTCTTCACAAAGCGTGAAGGAGAGATGGAGGAGCGAGAAATCACCATGAAGAAAAAGAGGCTGGACTTCCAGGAGAAGAAGAAACAGATGCAGGGCAGACGAAAAAAACAGCTGTTCCCCACGACGTGTTTGCGAGTGACCAAGGAGGAAAGAGACTCACGCCGAGTGTGGAACACAGGGCAGGAGATTGGAGGATGCCATCGGGGCAGGAGAGAATGAACCGAGGAGAAAGTCGATGGCACCGAGTGCTTGCAGACATCCCGGTATTGTTGTTTGGTTGAGAAAAAGAATGATAATGATGTGTAACGTGTAAATACTTGGCAATGAAGGCATATGTGCAAATAAATGTGTGTCGAGTAAGAAATATTACACAAACAAAAGGCAGTCTGGAAATTACTGCCAAAGACCGAAGCCAGTAAATCCTTATTTCCCTCAGGATCCCCAGTTTCTATAGAGAGATTAAGTTTTATTTACCTGTTTTTAAATATTAAACTTGCAGTTTGGAGCCTTAATTCCTTAGTCAAGAGAAAGAATGTCTATTTTTTGTGTAATGAGGATAACTAGCTCCATTTGATCTAATGCTGTGTCTAAATCTTCCATCGGATTTGAGACTGGGCTGATAAATTGGGATGTGTCTGCTCTTAGCTTCCGTTAAGCAAAGAATAATGTCACAGGCAGTAACTGGCTAGAGAGGATGGACTTCAGTAGTGGTGGAAGTTAAGAGAGAAAGTTGGGGTGATTATGGAAAGACTCCCCTATCCTCTGATAATAAGAGTGGACTAAGAAGGCGAGAAAGGATTACAAACTCAAAAGCTTCACTGTGGCTGCAGAATCGAACACCACTATTCCCTTCTCTTTCCGTCCCACTTGATAGTTTGTAAAGTATTTCTGTGTCCCCAGATCCCCCACACTCCCTACTCCCTAGGCATCACACACGCTGGCCTCATTTCCGGTCCTCTGAATTCCCAAGCCTGTTTTTTTTTTCCTCTGGGTCTTTGCATTTGCTATTCCTTCCGCCTGGCACACTGTTCCCTCAGGCTTCCCCTTGGTGATCTATCCTCATCTTTCAGGATTCAGCCTATATGTCGCCTCCACAGAGAGGCCCTCCCAGACCACTCAAAGTGAGATAGAAGTCCTATACCCAAGTCACCCGATCTGTTTCCTTTACTGCATTCCACCACCGGAAATTATGTTTGTTTGTAAATTGCCCATCATCCCCCAGTACACTGAAATATCTAGAAACAGACAAATCTCGTCTACCTCCTTCACTGCTGTTTGCCTAGAACATAGCCTAGTAGCTGGTTTAAAATGGGAACTCAATAAACATTTATTGAATGAATGTAGGACTTCATTAACGGAGAGTGGTGTCATTCACTTCCCTTTGGGGACATGTTGCTTTGCATTTGGATAGCTCCATTCCCTTTGTATGCCTCTCATCTCTCGTAAAATGATGAACTCCTGGAGGACTCAGCCTCTTGAATGACACCAGAGTTTCTCCACCTCACTGACATTTTGTGCCAGATACATCTTTGCTGTGGGGCCCGTCCTGTGCATTGTAGGATATTTACCAGCTCCCCTGGTCTCCACTCACTAGATGCCTGCAGCATCCCACACCCCATTATGACAACCAAAAATGCTGCAGGCATTGCCATTGTCTCCTGGGGGTGGGGCAAAATGACCCCCAGTGGAGAATCCCTGTATTATATCAGTGCCATCATAAGAGCCAAGTGTTGGGTGAGGAAGGGGCTTCTTTTTGATATCCCTTGATTTTTTTAGGCCATCGGGCGAACATGCTGGCCTCCTCACTGGCCTCTAGGTTTCCACTCTGGTCCTCATTATGATTTATTCACCCCATTGATAATGATATAATCCCACCCCATCATATCCAATCCATTCAAGTCCTTTTGGTGTCTCCTCATCACATCTAGAAGGAAGCTCTTCACACCGGCTCTCATCTCCTCCCAGGTCACCCCGGCCACACTCCAGCTCAGCGCCTGTTGTGCAGAAGAGGGTGACTGCGTTTGCCTGGGACTTCCTGGCTTTAGCCAGAACCCACTTGGTCCCAGGCAAACCGGGATGGCTGGTCATCGGAAGATATGCTGATGAAGAGATTAGAGGGAAAACGAAATATCAAAGGGATGCCAGCACTGTGTCTCCTAGCCCAGGTGACTGAGGGCTGACTGCATCGAGGACACCAAGGAGGAGCTAGTCCATGTTCCCTCAAAGGCCGGGCTGAGGTACAAGAACACACAGAGCCTTTACCTCCCTATTCGCAGTGGCCCCTGCTACGAAAGCCCAGAGCCTGTGTGTGTGTGGGGAGTGGGGCGTATTCCCTGTGGTTGGGCCAGAGCAGATTTATCCAAAAGGAGTGTGATGCTGTCTCTGCGGTAATTAGAGCCCTCGGTGCATTCCATCCACCGCGGATCTGGGAGCTCGGAGCAGTCAGGACTGGCCGCTCCCAGCACGCCGGGGCCAGGCGGCTCTCTAAAACCGCTTATGCCACCGCGTGACCCAGGGCCAGCTTTTCTGGGTGCAAACTGCGCAGACTCTGACATGCGTAAAGACAGCAGATGGGGGAGGGAAGTAAGGGGAAATGAAAAAACTCTCCCATAACCTTCTCTATGTCAAAGTTCACGTCGAAACTCCAAGCCTCACCCCCAGCGTCTCAGGAGTGGGTGCTATTGGCGCTTTGTGCAGGGCAACTTTGATTATTATGTAGCACTGTCTGAGATATTCCAGGACACTTAGCGTCTCTGGCTCATGCCCAGTAGAGGTCAGTGACCCACCCCTTTCTCCAGCCCCTGCGACAACCCCAAACACCCTTACTCGTTTTCACTCATTTGGGTATGCATGAAAATCTGACACTCCGCATGCCTACAAAATTCAGCGTGTGGCACGGAGGTGGGCGGGCGTCGGGGAGACACAGTCCCAGAAACATTACTGCCTGCGGAGGCGGGGGGCTCTTTGCGGGGTGCCACTCCGTGTAGTTCTGAGCTGTGATGCTTGTCAGAGAATTCCAGTTACACCCTCACCATTTCTGCAAAGAGGAGGGGATGCGATTTACCGAGCATTCAGCATCCCAAATTAGACAGTTACAGCAAAATGTGAGGATAGGAGAGAAAGATTCGTGGTATCCAGCCAGCCAGCACTCATGGAGCACAGACTGTGCCAAGCTCAGTGCCCGGTGTGAGCGATGCAAAGAATAAAAGATGCTGGACTTAGGTTGCTGACAGTCTGGTCTGTAGAGAACAGTAACCCACTGCAGCAACAGCCATGAGGAAGAGGTTTTAAATGTGCAGTTGGGGGGTCTTTGGTGGGTCTACCTAGTGTGTCATAGTAATTTGAAGATGGAATGGCATGGAATGGAATGGAATAGAACAGAACAATATTATCAGATAATAAAAGTAAGTTGTGCTCTTATTTTGTCTCAGAGATATAAATATGAGTATATTGGCTTGTGATGCAGAATGTTTCATACTGTGGCTAACTGGGAAAAAAAAGAACTTAGAAACACAGGGTAAAGAGCAATAGTGTAAGCGGCGACTTTTGCAATAATACGTCTTTAAACAGGTATAAAAACATGTCATCAGTTAGAAACTCGATGTTAGATTTTGGACTGATTTGCAGGCGTGGAGCAGATCTATGTGCCACATCACTTCAGGTGGGTCCCCAGCAATCCTGGGAGGTACAGGATGGAGTCATTCTTCTCGCTGCAGAGATGAGGAAATAAAGACCAGCCAGGTCGCCGAGGTCACCCAGCCCAGAAGCCAGGGCGCCAGGTCCCGCCCAGGAGGGTCCTGCAGTACCAGCTGCTCCTGGGAGTGGAGCTTCACCCATGTCACTGCCTGTCTCCACTGCCGGGGACACGACACGTGCTCCTCACCCCACACCATCTCCAGCCGCCTCTGCCATGACAAGGAGGCTGAGAGGCTCCATTAGGTTTTAGAAAAGAAACGCCCCCTCTAACATTTCATGCGTACAAACCCCACATTCCTCTCCTGGGGGAACAACTTCCTTGGTGACTGTGACACTTAACAAAATCGACTGTCACCTCCTAAGGAGGCCGCCTGGTTTGAGCTCAGGATGTTGACAAGGGAAGCAGATCTTCCAAGTTCGTATTCCACCACAGCCTGTGCCCATCACTTTCAGACTAAAAGGGCCAGAAAGAAAAGAAAAAAGTGTAGGAGTGTCAGGATTTCTTCCAGGAGAGAGAAGGCAGAGGGGCTGGGATGGGCTGGGGCGCCATCCCCGCGGGGGTGGGTGAGCAGTGCCCCCCGTGTGTGTTCTGTTCCCCGACATGCAGGGGTGTATGGAGGGTCCTTCCACACTGCCGCCTCCCCCTCTCCGTCCCAGGGGTGCGGGGCTGTGGTGTGCTGATTGGGGCGTCCACGTGGACTAGATTCTGGAAACTGGGCTCAGTATTGGGCACAGAAAGTGCGCTCCTGCTGGAAGGTCAACGGGCTCCACGACGGCTCGTGTCATGTGTGTCCGTGACGGGTGTCCATGTGGCACTGCAGCCAGGTGGTCGGGGGCGCAGCTTCCGGAGTACCCCCTGCACTTCCTGTCAGGTGAGCATGGGTTGGGGGATCTTGGTGATTCCCTCCAGCGCCCTCCAGCGGCCGGTGCACAGTGTTCATCCAGCAGGTCTTGTCGCGCACATGCGCCACCACCGGGCACAGCTCCAGGTCTGGGGATGCAGCCGGGATCCCAGTCCTGCCCCCCACCCCCAAACCTTGCACTCGTGGCAGGAGACAGACAGGGAGCTCGAGGCGATGTCAGAGACGAAACGTACAGGGAAGACGTTTAACCAGGCTGACGCGGTGGAGCGATGGACGTGGGACTCAGGGAAGGAGGAGGGGGCAGTGGACCTGAGTCCCGAAGAAGGAAAAGGAGCAGATCGTGGGAGGGGTCGCGGAGGGGCCTCTAGGCAGAGACAACAGAGGCGTGGAATCTGAGTCACGGCCCATCCACCCTTCACAGAGGGCCCCGTGGGACCCATGGAGAAACATCCTCCCACCTGCCCCCCTCAAAATTCCCTGCAACAGAAGAGTGGCTAAGAGCATGGACCCAGCACCATGCTGTCTGGTTTTAAATCTCAGCCTTATCGCTTACTAATTAACTTAATGAGCACTCTGCTCCTGTTTCCCTGTGTAGCATGGGGTTGGTAATAACAGAACTGCAGTGAGGAAAAATGAATTAATCCTCATAGAGCACTGAGCCTAGGGCCCGCACGTGGTGGACCTAGAGGGGCTGGACACCAAATCAGCACGTGTCCTTGGAGGGCAGAGCGGGTCCTTTTAAACCAGCCTACATTCAAACTGGACCTCTGGGGCATCTTTAATGATAAAATTACTTCTTTTCAGAACAAGTAGGTAAAATAGTGCTCAGAATTGCAAACATCTGTATTGTGTCTTGACACCCAATGATCTGCCAGAAAACTAGGGCTTGCCCTCCAAGTGGGGACAGCAAAGCCCAGGCTTGTCTCACTGGGGATATGGGAAGGGGCCAATGAGCCAGATACCTTACGAAAAGGAAGGGCCTTTGGGACTAAGTAGTGGTTACAAGGCGGGGTTCTGCAGCCAAACTCAGGTTCAAGTCCCAACCTCCACCACTTACCAGTTGTGTGGCCTTGAACAAGTCTCTTAACCTGCTTAGGCTTAGGCCTCATTCTCCTCATCTGTAGAATGGGGATAATAATTGCAGAGTGGTTGTAAAGAACAAATTTCCTACATCCATCCATCCATCCATCCATCCATCCATCCATCTATCCATCCATCCATATATTCCTGTAGCATATCATCACGTGACCATGAGTTGTCATTGTTTATCTTACTGTCATCACCCAGGATGAGGGGACATGCTGAAATTCTCGACACTGGTGAGGTTTTCGGACAGGACATCAGAGGTGATGGAAGGAGACCGTCACTGGTCACTGTGACCACAGGGGCCCAGAGAGAAGTCCTTAAGCCACCACAGCCTGTACCTGTGGCTGAGAAAGAGACATATCTCCATATTCCAGTCACACAGCATTTTGTGGGGGCTCATCGAGGCCGGAGACTGCTACCAGCCAAGCCTCTTGCCTTGTCAACCTTTTTTTCTTTATTATAAACTCACATGCTCTTGTCCTGCTGGATTCCTCATTTCAAACTTCCCAGTGCAAGGTCCTCTGCAAGCCTCGAAAGGTGTTCTTTCCCTGTGTCCTTGAAAAGGTGACCACTCACATTCTCGCTGCACAGAAGCCCAGCAGTGGAGGGAGGCTGCCAGCTGAGCATGGACTTTGGTCCCATCCACAAACTCCAGATGTAGAGAAACTCCATACAATGCACAAGGATTCCACAGGAGCCGTGAAATAGCCTGTGATTAAACCAACATGTCAAAATCAGTATGCAAAGGGTGTGATTAAAAGTCAAGCATGCTTAGCACCGCAACATCACTCTTAATTGAGCTTGTACCTACATTTTCATATGTCACAGGAAATTAATGACGGTGTGATAAACCTTCAAGAAAAATTAATTACCCCTGCTGCTTGCCTGCCCCTCCCGGTGCTCTCTGCTTAAACTGCCCTCTCCCTTCCTCCATCCACCCTTAGGGGAGGTCCCTGAGGTGCCATTACACACTCGGAGCTGAACGTTCACATGGCTCGTCCACACAGACCAGCCCTGTGAAGAGAGGCCAGTGTGTCACCCAACGCGCTGGGCGGTGTTCACTGCAGAAGGGACAGAAGCCAGGAATAGATGGGTGGGGTCTCTGCAGAGTTGGAGTGAGGGGCTTGGTGCACTTTGTGGTGGCATCTGTGGCTTGCTCTGGGACGAGCCCACATTCCCGTAGGACGTGGGGAGGGAGAGAGAAGGGCTGGATGTGGGGGCATCAGTGGAGACAGTGGAGCTGAGTGAGGTGCCCTGGGCCTGGCGGCTGGGCTGAAGCGACATGTGTACAGGGGGTGGGATGTCACCGGGGCTTTCAGAGTCATCAGGATTTGGGCAGAGGGTCTAAGAGATGAGTGGGAACACAGGGAAGAGCAGAGATGAGAGCACATGGGCCCCTCCCCCACCCTGTCCCTACTCTGAGAGCTCATTGGCCCCTCTGCCCCGTCCCTGCTCTGCCCAGGACCCTGGTGGTGCCAGCTGCGGTGAACTGTCTGCAGGAGGTGGACATCAGCCCTGGGAGGCAGCCTGGGCCGTCACTGCTGCACAGACACCCAGAACCAGGAAAAGAGGGAACAAGCAGGGGGGTGGGACAAGGAATGGGGAGAGGACAGTGAGCAGGAGACACCAATGGGCCACCCGTAGGGCTGTGAGCATCCCTCTTTGTAGTGACCAAAGGGAGACAAAGGGAGAGAGACCAGCACGTTCCTGGGAGGCAGATCCCCTCCCCAGAGGTCTCCATGGCCGTGGGTCTGGGGGAAGCCGAATGCAGCAGGGCAGGCTCTGTGCAGCCAGCCACCTGAGGACTGTCAGGAGCCACAGTCTCAGGCCCTGGCACGAGCACCCCCTGCCCTCCTTCCCTCCAGCACTGATGTTTCCACCCATCCTCCCAGCCCCCGGCCTGTCCCCCACACCTGTCCTAACCTCAAGCTCCTGCACAGCCTCAGAGGATACACTCTTTGGTACAGGGAGGCCCCAGGGACACCACCTGAGGCCCCTCCAGGTGACACAGAGGACATGGTGTTTGAATCGTTCCCATCATCCCTGACACCCGGGGCTCCTGGGGATGCACGAGAGGGGACGGGGCACCATGTCCTTCCGCCCATAACCGTTTGTCATAAGGGAGGAGAAGCAGAAGGGAAGACCCCGGCTGCTCAGGGCGGCCACGTCCTCCAAAGCGTCTCCCACCCACGGGCGAGCAGCCTGCCCCTAGACGCGCCGGGCGGCTGAACACCAGCAGATCCTAGACGCTGGGGACGTGCGGAGTCCTGCCCGGGTCTCAGCCGTGAGAAGTAATTTGCAAGAAACGCTCTGCCGGGTGGAGCGGCCACCAGGAGTCCCGGCTGTTGGCATTTCCTCCTGGCGGCTGTTCTCAGACGTGGGCAGCAGGTTGGGGCTGGGGGCTCCTCCTGGGCCTCGGGGGACCCTCACCGTCTGCAGGGAGCGACAGAGTGCACACGACGATTGAATGGACGCTCATGGAGCCCTGCAGGCCTCCAGGGGAGAGCACAAACCCCCGAATCAGAGGACGGCGGCCACTTGTCCCGCGTCAGAGCTTACAAAGGTGACTGCTTTGATCCCAGGGTCGGGTCAGACGCCAGAATCTGGCTCCTGCCACCTGGCGTTCCTCAGAAGGGATGCTGTAAGGAGAGCCGGCCATTGTGAGGGAGACACTGATTGTGGGGCTTCTACCCTGGCCTCTTCGAGGGTCAGCTCCGCCCACACGGGGGCAGGAGGACCATGTCCCAAACCCGCCACTGCCCTGGCCTGGTGGGAGCTTCGCAAGAGGTGGGGAGACAACAGATGCGAACGCTACGGGCCTGGGTCAGGGGACTCACGCAGGGGCAAAGGGGGGTCCGGCCCCCGGGACGAGCCTGGTCACCAGCCAGGGGAGGCCACGTGGCAACACGGGCCCAGCAGCGCCTGGCCTTTCCGTAGCCAGGGCAACTCCGGGAAAACGGACCTCACCCTCCAGCCCAGAAATGAGCCGTGTCAGGACGGGGTCGTGTCCTGTCACATCCCTGTAGCCCCGAGTCCCACCACCCTGCACCTAGAGCGCTTCCCCTGGCCGCCCTCTGAGCTCTGCAGACGACACAGAATTAGCTCAGTGGCCGTCACCGCTGAACACGACGGGCCTGCTGGGGGGGGCATCTAGGTCCTAGCAGGGAAAAGCCCCCGTCTCACCCGTGGCCGTGACCCCCACGCCACCCAGCCCAGCGCCGGTCACGCCCTCGACACGCCCTCTGTGGGGGGTCAGTGGTCACCTGTGGACGTGTGACCCGACACCAGCCTCTGTGTCTTGTTTGTCCCTCTTGGTGGTTTTTGGAAAATGTGAACCAATATGAACGTGCAGAAACTTGGGGTGTCACTGAAGAATCTGATTCCCTGACTCTCTTGAGGTGTCAGGAGACGGGGCCGCCCTGGGCCACGTCCTCTCATAGTAGCCGCCGGTGGCATGACTTCCTGGCCACCCCTTGTACCCATGCTCTGCAGTTAGCCCCAGTCCCCACCCCTCCCCCTGGCCCAGGATCTGCCACCCCAGCCCTGTCCTGTGCTGTCCATGTGCGGCCCGCCAGCCGTGTGCCCTGGGCGGGCCCCTCTCCCTCCCCGGTGTGTCCCCTTCCACACGGGAACTGGGGACTGTGACACACCTCCCCACAGGGCTGGGGAGTTGGCAGCGTCAACACCCGGCACCTGCTGGGAGCCCGTCTGGCAGGTGCCATCCCTCAGGAAGGGCCGGCCGCCGGCTGCGTGGGTCTGGCCCCCTCACGCCTTCTGTTACCTGCACTGGGGTCTGAGACCCTGCTACAGATGGAGGAGCCAAATGCAGCCATGTCTGCCCCACCTGTCTCCCCCTCCCCCTCCCCAGACGCACCGCCCACCGTGTCTCTCACCCAGAGGGCGAGGACAGCAGAGCCCGGAGCTCTGCCACACAGAGTCCCGGCGTCTCAGAGTCCCGGTCACTGCCGCTCACCGCGGACCGTTTGGTGGCATGCTCAGGTTCTCGCACACATCCTGTCCCTGGACGCCAGCCCCTCCTGCACCAGCCACCTCAGGGCTGTAGGGACTTAATCAAGCCCCCAAGAGTATCTTTCTCCCTCCCGCCTTTTTATCAGAGAGACGCCTTAGAACTCGCCAGATTAATCTGTCTTTGGGGTGAACATACCATGTGAGGTCCTCTGAAAGCAATCAACCACTATAATCCAATTACCACTGGCCGTAGTTTTCACGGTACTTCACCCACGACCTCATCCTAGCTGTGGCCAAACTCACTCCCCCCCCCACCACACACACACACACACACACACACACACACACACACACACACACACACACAGCAGGTGCCAACTTCGGGCCTCACCGCCTCACATAACAGTGGGATTGCTGACTGGCGAACAGTCGATCTGCATGAATTAACGTGAGAGATGGTTGAAAAGCCCTGAAGCTTTTCCACTTACAAACAGGTATGGGGCTGGGTTGCCATGGAGAGCAGGTGGACGGATGCCAGGGCTCGCCCCAGGACGCGGGGCCTCTCCTGATTAGCAGGGTCACATGGGTCTCTGTGAGGAGGCCGAGGCATGGCCTGGCATCCTGATGACGTCTGACATGCTGTGTCTGAGCGTACGAGTGTGTGCGGGTGTGGGAGAGTGTACGTGTGTGTGCGTGCATGTGTGTGTGAATGTAAATTTGCACACACATATGTCCAGGCCCCACATGTATGCAATGACAATTGAATGGCTCCAAAGATCTGTTGGACACACTTCCTGTTCTAACGGAGTGCTTAAGCTCTGGTGTCCCTGAGCGGACAATCTGAGTTTCTGAGTCAGGGCGGCTACTGACCCAGCACCCAGGGCAGCTGCTCCCCCAGCTCCATAGACGCCCACGTGCCCCTGCCTCTCTCTGTCACCTTTATCATCCCCTCCTCTTCGCT
>PVKZ01007287.1:0-25000 GCA_004027375.1 Macroglossus sobrinus | reverse complement strand
AATTTATCTAGTGCAAAGATTATACTGGAAGCTTTACAGTATCTCATTATTCCTCATAAAAATCCTATGGGTTAGGTTATTTTTATATGACATGAAATGAGGCAATCGTAGCTTCACTTAAAGTACCCAAAGCAGAACTGGAGTTGAGGTTGGGCTGGCGCCAGAGCCTCTCCTTGTTTTCACTACTGTGTGCATTGCTGCCCCACCATAATAATATGCCTACCCACAGCTTCATTTAATCTGATTTAAATTCCTTACTCTCTTGCTCCTTATGAACAGTCATAGAGACTTTATATATAAGTAGAGAGAGTCTAAGATTCTAATTCGTTGTATTTTCAAATGGTCTTTAAATCTGAATCTTAAGAAATGAGAGAAAAGTAGTTGAAAAGGTTCAGTCAGAAGAATATATTTAAAAGGAAATCAAAAAATAAGATAAAATTGCCACATTGAATGACATCTTCCACCGACCACTTGCCTTCTCAGCAATATGAATTAATAGTGCTGCACTGCGGGTGCAGATGTGTTGGACACTATTTGAAGCATCTACCTGATTTTCAAAAAACAGCCTTTAATTAGAAAATATTAGCATTCTGTACACCATGTCAAGCACATCAAATCCTAATGTACCTTTCCAATAGGGAAAATAATAGCTAGAAATATAGTTACTAAAAATGGATGGTGGCCTAAAATCATATTCATATTTCCCTTTGTTAATAGTATCTAAAGTCAATAGTCACAGTATATTAACTTGTGCATTTTTGGCTTCTCTACCAGGGATGACAAAAGCTCAATGATTCTCTGCTTCGATTAACAAATTTTATATATATAAATAGAAAAATGTTTGAAAAATTTCATTTTACAATTAACTATTGCTGGGCAGACACACGTTCTTTGTAGAATTCTCTAAGAAATGCTTTTTACTCAGTAAATATTTCTTAAAGTACTGTTTTTCCTATGGGAAACTTAATTAACAGAAGGCATCATATTGAAGACGTAGAGGGAAAAAAGCACTTATAATTGGACTAAAGAAAATTCAACTAGAGTGAAATGATATCATTTTCATATGCGTGATTCTGTTTGGTCAAATCTAATTCTACTGGATTTTAAGTGATGAAATGAGATTAAATCTTATGGATATTTTTACATAAGGGCTCAATAGGAATTAATGATCATTAAACTGATAAAACTGTGTCTATATGACTTTTAAGGTATAAATATAAAGATTAAGGCAAGTTTTTGTTGACTATTTTATAAACTACCATTTTTCTGTTTAGTTTTAAACAGCACCTTAACATCTGAAAATATTAAAGCAGTTTTTAAAGATGACTAGCATATACTCAGGGAAAGCTTATATACTGAACATATAAAATTCAGAATTATATAAGATATAAAATCTATATAGTTTATCTGATTTCTCATATTTCTATAGCTATTTTGCCCAATCTGAAATTATCACTAGAGATTTGTCATCACAATTAATATAAATGCAATTATTTGAGGCATTTAAAAAATACACTGTAAGTAAACCAAGTAATCTTTTATTGGAAAATGGTCAGTTGACTTTAAGTTAGTAAATGTTTATTAAGCATCTACTATGTACCCATCCACAGTCAAGGATCTTAGAATACACAAATGAACAAAAGATAATGCTCCCTTTTATTGTGGAGCTTACATTACGGTAGGAGTAGACAGGCAACTAAAAAAATATACAAAAAAGTAAATTTTAGAGTATTCAAAAGTAATATATGCTATAGATTTAAAGTACAGCCCATAAGAAAAATTATGATCTGAGAACAGTACTCACTTATGTGATCGGATAGGCCTCATTTAAAAGGTGACATTGAGATATTTTAAAAAGCTAAGATATTTTTATAGACATTTGTGTGAGAGTATTCTGGGTAGAGTAAACAGGTAGTTTAAAGGCCTGAAGACAGAAGCATGTTAGCATAGTTGAATCTAGTAAGGAGTCCTACAGGCCTGGAGAGAAGAAACAGTCATTGATGAGGTCAGAGGTCAGGGGCATGGGGGTGGAATCATGGAGAGACTGTTTGTAGACTTTTGAATTCCAGAGATATTATAACTGGGCATACACTAAAGAAAAAATGTTTAGCTTAACCAGTTGTTTAAAAGAGTATATCCTAGCCAATATTTAGAGACCTAGCATTACTTCAAAAAGATTTTTGAATCCCTCTATCCAAGAAAAACATACATTTACTTATCCTGAAGAGCATATGTATAAACATATGTACATGTGCTCTTGTGTGTTTGTATATGTATACGCATCTGTAGATATTTAGCACAATAGATATTATATTGCTTAGGAAAACTTTAGTAATAGTAGTAATAGTAATAGGTAATTTTTTTTATTTCTTATATGTGTCACTACACTAAAATATCTCTTGTCATCTTATGTCTATCTATGAAAGCTGATTTGTATCAATCTGCCAACTTAATCTTTCAACTGGCTTATATAAAATTTTAAGTGTGATCTATACTAATGACAGGTTTTTATTTTATCTTAACTGAAAATTTAATATGATTTTTTATCAATGTGGAAATTGAAATGTTTTGTATATTTACACATTCTTACAAAACAGTTTTTTAAAAGGATACATGTATGTGAGCAGTATTTATATGTGACTAATGTATTGAAATCTGTGCTCACATATTTGAATTAGAAAGCTGTAAGACAACTGAAAATGCCAACTAACCCATCCTCTTAACTATAAATGTAATCCTACTTATATGTTGCCTCAAAAAATCTTTAGGGAGAGATATTCTAAGTCTCTGATCAATCATGAGTATAGTCAAGAATTTTTGCAAAGTTTAAAATTAATGTTTCTGATGCAGTTTGAATACTTTTTATTGTAACACCCACATTTTGAAAATTTATATTTAAATTATAGTTGACATACAATATCATATTAGTTTCAGGTGTACAACTTAGTGATTAGACATTTATATACTTGACAAAGTGGCTACCACAAAAAGTCCTGTAACCATCTATTATGAAATATAGTTATTACAATATTATTGATTGCATCCCCTATGCTGTGCATTACATACCCCTGACTTGTTATTCATAACTGGAATTGTAATTCTTATTCTGCTTCATCTATTTCACCTAACTGCTCACCCCCACCACTTGGGCAAACATCAGTTTGTTCTTTATATCTGAGTCTGTTTCTGTTTTGTTTTGTATTTTTAGATTTCCATTTAAGTGAAATTATATGATATTCGCCTTTGACTTATTTCGCTTAGCATAATATCCTCTAGATCCTTAATGGTGTTGTGAATGGTAAGATTTCATATTTTTTATGGCTAATATCAAATTGTATATATGTACCACATCTTTTTTATTCATTCATCAATTTATAGACACCTAAGTTTCTTCCATATCTTGGCTATTGTAAATAATGCTACAATGAACATAAGGGTGCATATATCTTTTTGAATTAGTGTTTTCAGTTTCTTTAGGTAAATTCCAGAAATGGGATTATTGGGTCATATGGTAGTTCTATTTCTAATTTTCTGATGAAACTCTATGCTATTTTCTATCGTGGCTGCACCAGTTTATAAGCCCACCAACAGTGCACAAGGGTTCCTTTTACTTCACATCCTCACTAACATTTACTCTTTGTTGTCTTTTTGATAATAGCCATTCTGACAAGTGTGAGGTGCTATCTCGTTGTTGTTTTAATTTTTATTTTCCTCATGGTTAGTTATGTTGTGCATCTTTTCATGTGTCTTTTGGCCATCTGTATCCCTTCTTTAGAGAAATGTCTATTAAGCTCCTTTGCCCATTTTTTTAGTTGAATTGTTTGGGAGGGGCAATGTTGACTTGTATGAGTTCTTCATATATTTTGTATATTAACCTCTTATCAGATATATAATTTGCAAAATCTTCTCCCACTCTGTGGATTGCCTATTTGTTTTATTGATGGAACTCCCACATTCTATATACTTTCATTTATTTAAAAAACTTGAATGACCCTGTTCTCAATAGCCTGTGACTGTAGAATGATTAGATTTCTACAAAGAAATATGATGAACATAAACCTCCACTTATTTATGGTAGAATTTTGCCTATTCAAGTTGTCCACCCCTTGTCTCACAGAATTACTCAGTATGTTGTCATCCATTTCTACTTCTCTGACCCCTTGCATATGGGTCCCCCAGATACCATTGCAGGAGTCATTCAAGTAGCTTACTCTGGCTTGATGGGTTGGTCGGTGATGGGTACTTACCTCAACTCTATCCTTCCATTGCAGATTCATGGTGTTTCCTTACTTTCCATAGTAAAATTAAATGAGATCATAATACATAAACTATTTACTCAGCTTTAAAGTAGAGAGAATAAGTACAACTTTAAAATGCTATTATATGTCTCTATTGGATATGGCTATGGTCAGAGCCCCAAGGCCCCAATTACTCATGGTTTTCTTTGCTATATGCCTCTAGGACAGCTTTCAGTAGCAACAGTCATTAGGAGAACCTTAGACACATCCATTTCTAGGTGTCTCAGAATCCCTAAGACTTAAAGAAGGAGAGAAAGAATCCTTCTCTCTCTAATGCAAGGCTTCCTTTCAATTTCTACATTGTCGACCTAAGATTACTTTCTTCTCTGGATGATTAACACTGGGAATATCCGATTTATAATCTATACATGCTTTTTATTGTGCTGTGACTCTTACTGGAAAAATCACTTCTATGCATGATAGTGCACATTAGTAAATCCCCAACACTTGAGTTTTGAGTAACATTATATAGGATAGCACTGATCAGACCCACTGATTTCCCCTATTCCTACTACAGTTCATGCACATGAAGCTCTCACCTGCCTGTGCTCTCTGCAGTCTTCTAGTTTTCAGATCCTGTTTTCCTATAAGCAACTTTTTAAACAAGATTTATCTATACAAGAAGTTGTGCTATATTTCCTTGAGTCTAAGTTACCACTGAGTGTAAGCAAACCCAAAAGTAAGGATTCAAGAGCAAGTCATTTATTTTGGAAGTGATTTCAAGTAAGACTGAGAGGATAATAAAGAAGTAAGGCAGAAGTCAACAAAAGGTACATCTTTAAGCCAGTTGCTGATGTAGAGAAATGGTCCTCAAAACCGCTGGGGAAATCTGGGTGACTGTAAAACCCATCACCTTGTGATCTTGGCCAAAGGGCTTCACCCTAGTCCATTCATCCTTAATTGAAGGCTGCTATTTTGCAATAGTTGTTCTCCAGCACTTCTGACTTACAGTACACAGAGAACAGTCCCAGGCCTGGACATAATAAAACTCCCCAGGCAGTGTCAGATCTTTGCAGCATATACTGAAGCAGCTTCAGTATATACAAATGTGTGCAGGTGGGGCAAGAGATGGGTGCTGGCAGCATCTGCTACAGTCCACTCAAATGTACTTGTATTCCAAATTAAGCTCACTCAGTTTGGTCATTGATCTTTTAGGTGATGACTGGTCACAGTTTCTAATAAAAGGGCTTCTAACAGGAAGATGAGCAGAACATGCTACATTCTGTCCTACTGCAGTTGTTCCAGAGTCTGTAACTGGTATTTATCATTTTCTTCTTTACCAGCCATTTTATTATCTCTTATTTATGGCTAGCTTTTCTGATGATCTAGGTTTTTGCTTAGTAGGTAATCCAGGCACATCAAGCCAACTCATCTGTGAAACAAACTATTATTTTTCCCTTCCCTTTCATCAGTTGGTCATAGGGAGTCCTCAACAAAGCCATCGGTGTGAGCTGAGAGGGAGAGAGTTAGGTGTAACAGAGGAAGGTGACATGGTAGTGTGTGTTCACATAATTGACTTGTACCTTCCTGCCATGTTTAAAACCAATTTTAAATATGCTATTTTTACTGTATAACAGATTGCTGCTATGCCTATCAGCCTTATGATGACCTGACAGTTCTGGTCATACGCAGCTCACGATGGGAAGCTCCAATTACATTGTCACTCTGCAGAGGCATAATAGCACGCTAAGGTCACTTTTTGAACATTAAATAGTTCTTTTGTATAGACAATATGTCTTTGCTCTAGAAATCTAGGAAAATACATTGTAAATCCACATGGCATCCTTATCCACCATGGATACCTCCTCTATTAACATGGAATCTTCCATGTCATGTGGCCAAGCATAAGTATTATTTGTATTGGTTTTTGTATCTGCTTCACAACCTTCTTTTGCCCTGGGAACCACATTATCAAGCTTCCAAATCACTTGATTAATTGGGTCAGGGGAACATTCTACCAGCTTAATGATTTTAGGGAAATATGCAGGTTCTTGTTTTTCAAACACATTCTCCCAAATGTTTTTATTTCAATAACTGTATCAAGAAATCTACTCTAATTCTGACTTTAGTGTGGGAAACTTGTTGGGGCTGGGATTTCAATCATAGTTAGCAACAGTCAAACTAGTGTACAATTCTTATAATTATCATACACTCCAACTCCATAGCCATTAAGGTTAGAGGTATTGTCCAAGCCAGTGCATTCCCTTCTATATTGATCCATCTCAATTCACCACACATAAGAACCTCAGTCATTATAGCACCACAGCAATATCAGGAGTTATAACCACCTCACGGCCAATGATGATGTCCTTGATTGCCATCTGGTTGATGAATGACTGGTTTCAGAATACTGTGCTGAGAGACTGCTTCATAAGACGAATTCTTGTACTAGCTTCCTTAGTTTTAGTATCTTCAGAAGCATATCCTGAGACAAGAATTTGAGTGGGAGTAGTTTTTCAGCAAACAGAAGTGGAGGAGTAATAAAGTTAGTCAGAGAAGAAAGCAGTAAAGAGTGAATTAACAAGGTTGTGTTCACGGTGGACAATTGGACCTTAATTCCACTTGGGAACTCCAGGACATTTGGAGGACACACCTAAGAGTGGAGAAGGACAAGCAAGCTGGGACATTTGTCCACCAATTTCCTATATATCATTAAATGATTACACACACACACACACACACACACACACACACACACACACACACGTGTGTGTGTATGTATGTGTGTGTGTGTGTGTGTGTGTATATATATATATATATATATATATATATATATATATATATATATATATATATATATATTTAGCCTCTTTAAAACTTTGGAGTTGCCCTGCTTATAGATTCAGTACACACTCCAGGGGTGGAGGGAAGCTCCCAGGAAGAGAGTTGCAGGTCTCTAATAATTCTTCTCTTGGCTTCTATGATAGTGTACTCCACTGGTTTGAGAGACTACTGACTCCCAAATTTATTCTTCTAATTCGGTCTTCTTTTATACTCCTTAAACCATCTTTGCCTGTTAGGTATTATTAGGTAGAGAGCTCACATGCATTTGAATTCAGCATATGCAACATTCAACTCCCACCTTCCCACTTTCTAAAATGTTTCCTTTGGATTCCCTGGATATGATTGCCACCTTCATATTAGTTGCCTAAATTTAAAAACAAACAACAAAAAGACAGAGTTATTCTAGCCTTATCTCTTTTATTATCTTTTTACACATTTACCAGTCACCGAGAACTGCCGTTGTATCTTCTAAATATCTTTTGACTTCATCTTTTTTTTTCCTCTACTGCCTTAGTGCAGACCATCATTATTCTTACCAGAATTACTCTTACAAATGCTTAATTAATCTCTACTCAATCTATTCTCCATAGTGCAGTCACGGTAATATTTCCAAGGGTCAGTTTAATAAATTGTTTCTATACTTAAAATCTGAAATGATTCCTCATTGATCTTAAAATGAGACCAATCCTATTAAAGCAGTGATCAGGATTCCAGGAGCTCTGGTCCCTGCTTCTCCCTGTCTTCAATTCTTATCATTTCTACTCTTAAAGACTGGACTCCAGCATACCAAGCTTCTTGTCTCCTGGATCTTCACACATGTTTTCTCTGCCTATAATACTCCCTTCTCACTCCGACTCTGCATTGATCTTTTAACTGCTAATAATTCTTTAGGTCTCAACTTAGACATGTCCTCCTAGAAGTCTTTATGCCTTGATTACCTTAAATGGTTTGATTGTTCCATTATGCACTCCAATTAGTAATTTTTACTTCCATGTCATAATTTATCATATTTTTTTGCAATTATTTTTAACTAACTTCATCTTATGCTATGCTGTTTGATCTGTGAGGGGAGAAAACACGTCTTCCTATTCACTTTTTAATTTTCAGGAACTGGCCATAATTTCTGGAACATATTAGGTGCTTAATAAATGTCTGCTTATGAAAACTTATTTATACCTTTAGCTATTTAAAAAGGTAGTTATGCCATACTATATTTTATAGATATTTTTCTTGATTATCTGTTTCTAGAATGCTAGTATTAAATACATAGTGTGTTGAAGGTACTTGATAAATGTTACTTAACTTCAGAAATAAAGCTCTTATGATATTGATTAGTAATGATAGCCGATACATTGCACGTTACCAATATAAATGAAAATACCAATCCAGAATCACTAGTACCATCATGTTTGTACTCAAGATATATAAATAATTTTTAGTTTATTAATGTTATTCCACTTTATAATTGGATATGCAATGCTACAAAGCAAATGCTATTTCTAAATGAACTCAGAATAAAGAAATACTTGTTAAATAGTGTCAGTGAATATTCCTCTAGTTATTTTGGAGAAATAAATATATAATTCACATACTTAAACTTGGAAAAGAATGAACAAATCCCCCATAAAAGCAATAAAAATCATTACTATTCCAAGATTCAGTGGTGTATTTTAAGATATGAGTTAAAGAGGCATCCTCAGGGAATTATCTTAGCAGGAAAGCCAAAAAAAATTCCCTTATAAACTTTTTACTCCACAAAACTAAATGTTACACAGCTTCATGCTTAGAAGATACATTCTCCCTTTCACTAGCTTGGATTATCACTTCCTAAATCTGTTATGATACGCTCTTTGGGAGTGAAGCTCAGAGATGCTTCTCCTGCTTTCCTTCATCTTTGTAGGGAATGTCTGATACGTTCCCACCAAATCCTCCATGTCTTTGTTTTCCATCCTGGAAAACATATGGTCTATTTCATCCAAAGAGAGTTCTTGTCAGGCAATTGAGAGACCAGGATATCCTGTTTTAAATTAAGTTTATCTGGTGGGAAATGACACGTTTTGAAAATATCTATTATTCACTGTTTTATCATGAAGGTATTAATAAAATTTGATGAAAGAAAGAGAATATGGTAATACAAATATTTTTTCCTGTTCTTCACCATGCCATAGCCACCCCCAGTCTTTCTCTCTCCAAAAGAAAACAAATGACTCTAGAAACATTCTGAACAAACACATTTCAACATGATTGATAAAGTTGTAAGACTTGGATATTGGGTGATTGGAATGGAAAGAGGAGTCAGTGCTCCTGACCTAGTCAGTCAATGAGGTGCACACATATTGAAAGGATATAGAAAGACATATTTTTGCCATTTTGCATAAGGCGAACATTCAGCAAGCTTGACTGAGTTAAAGTGTCTGTTGTCAGGTACAGTATAGTTCTTTCATTAACATTAGATCGATATAAGCTTGATGGAGAGCTACATGCAAACTTGATCCACATTTGTTGAGTTTTCCATGCATTTCTGAAAAGATGCCAGATTTGGTATTAATGGAAGTACTATATATTAAATGAAAACACAAACAACTGTCTTCCATTGAGATCAGACCATTCCTATTATCTTTGATATTTTATATAATTGAATCAGATGCTTTGAGAAAAACAAAATAGTTTCCTTTGCGTATTGAAATTATTTTATTAATTTTCCTCAGGAAAGCTAATGGAAGTGTAGAATTTATCGAGTCTCTGTAGGGCACTTTAAAATGAGATTCCCCTTATCTGCTTAGAGTGCATAAATTGTACATAGAAATAACGCTTTTATACATATCTCTGGCATCTCATTTAAAGTGCATATGTTACAGGTTGAAAATAAGTATAGAACAGAAAGGGAGAAATGGTTAGGTGAGAGGGATTAAAGAGGTATCTTATAATTATTAAGTTATATCAGCACCCCAGCTCTCTTCAAAGTAAAACCACAGCTCATAAGCATGCTTTTTTTTCTTCTAAGATGCATTCACTAATTCTGAAAAATACTAGATAATTCAGTACACATTATTAGTTAATGACATGTGTAGAAATATTCTTGATAATTTAAAGGTACTATTCATGCTAAAGACTTCTGTATTCCAATATATAATTAACATGTTGTATGAACACATTTTGTCAGTATGTTGATTGAATAGAACTGTAATAGATTCAATTTTATTTTTTTTTACAAAGTCCTCTAAAATCATCTACTAAATGTAAGAGATTCACATTGGTATTTGTAGGTTACATTTAATAATTCATTGTCAACTGGAAAATACCAAATTAAAATGTTCTCTTTCTTCCAAACTCACTCCATTGGTGAGTTATTGAGGAAAATGTTATCACACATCAACACTGTAGACTAAAACTGTCATGCTTTTTACTTTCAAAGGGGATAGAAGAACCAATGAATATTTCTGAAACCTTTACTATAAAGTATCTGAGAATATTTGTTTTAAATTACTTATTTAAACTGAGAAAGAACAAAGATCAGATTCTTGTCTACTTCTATAGACAATATATACACATACATATATAATATGTGTGTGTGTGTGTGTATATATATATAATTTCAGTGAAAACATATAGTATAATCTACAAAGAGGAATCCTGTAGCAGAAAGTACTTTAATTTCTGTACTGTCATACTTTTGACTCAGAAGGAGTAAGTCATTCCTTTAAATTTCATCTCAAAAACATATTTAGGTCTCAAACAGCTAACCTCGTTGATTGGTTGCAGTTTGCACTGTAATTTTCCTAAAAATCAATAACAATTATTTCATGTGGGGCTTATATGTTCAGCATGCACCCTGAACCTTTATATCTTACATGATATTTTGGAGAATTACAGCACAGTCTAGAAATATTATCCATCTTAATAGAAGCATCCTAACAAGCTTGACCTCAGAATGATCTTAAACGTTACAAGCTAAATACAACAATTATATTCTAATCTTGGGAATAAGACCAAAACTATATGGGTGATGCAGAGGAAGGAAAATTGCAGTTTCTGAGGAAATACTTGGCACACATGAATTCAGGTTTCAGTTATGCTTACAATTATTGCTATTTGACTTAGGAATTATAGCACCCATCACTGAATTTCCATGTAGGAGTATCAAAGAGTTCATCTCAGTATAATTCACATTCTATTTAGTTTTACTTAATTCTCTGTTGTTCAAGCTAATAATAATAAAAGAGTATCTGAGAGATGTTTTTTCCTCCTGACACCAAATATGTGGTATTTTTCCCACTACCACTTCTCTAATTCTCTGACACCAACTAGATGTCCAACATTCCAATTCAATTCTGACACTACTTAAAATTAGGAGAGAGCCCAGAGCTTAAGGACTCAGTGTCACAAAAGTGCTCTCACTTCAAATGTCAGTCAGAAGTCTTAGGCCACCTGTACTTCTAACCAATTGGCTATCGATCAGGGGTTTTCTTGAACTGCCCCTCAGGTTCAATATTACCAAAATGGGTCACAGAACTCAGGAAGACACTTTACTTATATTTACTAGTTTATTATAAAAAATACAGATAAACCAGATGAAGAGTTATGTAAGAACATATCTGGGTCTTGAGCACAGGGTCTCATGAAATTGGGGTATGCCACCCTCCCAGCAAGTGGATAGATTCACCAACCCAAAAACCCTCTAAACTCCACATGTAGAGGTTTTTGTGATGGTTTTATTAGGTAAGCATGATTGATTAAATCATTGGCCATGCATGATTAACTCAATCTCCAACACCCTCTCCCATTCCCAGAGGTTGAGGGGTGCAGCTGCAAGCTCAAAATTCTAATTAGAAATTGGTCTTTCTGATAACTAGACCCCATTCCAAAGCAATCTCGAAGCCCACCAAGGATAACTCATTAGAACATAAGACAATTCTGTCACCTGTTTCACTCAGGAAATTCCAAGCATTTTAGGAACTGGGAACAAAAGAACTGGGGATGAAGGCCATATATTTGTCTGTGATACCACGGACCTATCATAAACCAGATGGGTATATCATAAGTAAATTACATTTAACTTTTTATATGATTTCTGATTTTAAGTCACTAGTATTTAATGCCAATTTTTGTATAAGGGAGATACTCAAGTATTTTCAATGTCAGGGCCCCTGGCATCAGGTACAGTGTCCATCCTTTTCAAAACAAGACTAAATTGACCATTTTTCCTATGTGTAATTTTGTCAGTTGGCACCCATATTAGTCGCTACTCTCTGTTCTCTGTAAGGCTTTATGGTTTATGTCTCCAGTTTTCCCCAACTTTCAAAATCCTCTTCTCTGTCTTCTGGAAATATCCTTCCATAGATATCAGCCTTTCTTCATATCTCAAACATTTCTCCATATGCTTCCTTCTCCTTTGCCTTAGTAAAGCCTGCCTCAACCCCAAGAGCATAGCTTCTACAGTGATAGCTCTAGTGGTAGTACTTTGTTCTCTCAGTTCTCATGTACTTTGGTCACAAGTGATGGGTTTTCATTTCTTATTGATTCCTTGTCCATTTCCAAACTCTTACTCCTATACTCTATTTAACATTTATATATGACTCTTTCCTCTACCAACTTCTACCTCTCATACTCAGGTCAGCTCATCTTCATTCACTGCACACATGAATGACCAGTTGCTTTCTTCTTCAAATAAAATTCAGCTAGAATCCTGTGAGGTTTCAACATACTGCCAGGGCTGTTCATCAGACTGGTGATATGTCCAGTTAACCAACCCCTTTGTCTCTCATTCAGTCATTTTAATCTCTCCTTCACATATCTCTTTCTTTCAGTGTTCCTGGTCCTGAGAATACTCTTCCTTATATCTTTATGTCTTATTCTTCTGGCTTAGTTTCTTTATTTACATTTGAGAATTTATTAAAGTCCCATTAAACCTTCCATTTAGATCACGACCCTTGGTTGACCTCACAGATTGCAAGGACCTTGTCAGTTTCTAGTAGTTTATTTTTTATTTTTTATGCCTACAGCACCTGGTGGTCTCCCTAGGTGGTCTCCCATCCAAATACTAACCAGGCCCAATGCTGCTTAGCTTCTGAGACCAGACGGGATCAGGCTTGTTCAGGGTGGCATGGCCATATAGACTAGATCATGACATTTTTGCATAAAATTTCAGGAGAGTTGTGTTCCTTTTGCTAAGTACATTTTATCTGATATTTATATTGTGGTCCTCGTTTAGACTCTCCTAAGGTGCTCCCAGACTCACTGTAATTACTGTAGGATTTTACCCATTAATATATAATGTTTGGAGAATACAAGAAAGATAAATTTGCAGATTTAATATTTGACCTTGCCCATCAGAGTTTTTAGTGATTTTAACATGAAAACAAAATGTTTTTATTCTTTTGATACTTTAAAAAATGAGATACCACTGTCACAGTCTTCTATACATTGTTTTCAGAAGCAATTCCCCCAAAGAAAAACTGAGTCCAGGGCTGAATTTCTCCTGCCTCTCATGCCTGAGTCTCGCTCAGTCAGATGGCTAAAAGAAGTCTCTGGCTAAAATAAATAATCACAAGAAGAGAAAAGCCTAGAAATTAGACCTGGTGCTAAGGGAAAAAAACAAAAAAAATAGCAGTGAAATACAGTTCCGAGGGGAAAAGATGGTCAAACAACAGGAGAAGGGCTCAAATTGGGGCCCAGGTACCTCCTATCATTCCCCATTTGTACTATCCACCCCAATCCTCCTTCCACAGGCTTCTCTCATCTTCTTTAAAGCCCACTTAGATTCTCTAAATACAGGAAAAATCCAAACTAGCTCTGCCAAAAAATACAAATAGCCAATTACTATAATCTGCCCAACCCCATTCGCAACACAAGTACTTGGAAAACAGTAAGTTACATTGGAAATGTTTTAAGCAATGAAAGATGTTTTTGAAGAAATTAACTTTTGTTCTAGTTTAAAATTTAATGTAGCATATAATTCTCTGGAGACATTTTAAGGCAGAAGTAATTAGATTTTTTTTTTAGATTTGTAAAACAAACAAACAAAATCAAAATTGTATAGCAACAAAATACTGTTGTTTTTGACACTTATTTGTATCTTACTATTCTGGTATAACAGAATAGCAGAAGCCAGCATCACCCCATCTATGACCTTCTGTAGGGAAGAGTGTCCTAAAGCATAGATTTAAACAGGCTGTTGTATTTAACAGTGCCTCTGGATATCATGACAATGTCAGAATGTTGAACATCATCATCACCTTTTGCTCACCCAACTCCTATTTTACTTTGTACCTCTCCCTCAAATGATAACCACTAATGTTTCAAAATCATTGCAATAAGTATTGAAGTTGAATGATAAACAATCTTCTCCAGTGGATATCTCTTTAAATGTTTAATTATAGCTAAGGCATAGTATTTAATTAAGATCTCTAATAATATGCAATACATGTTTATATCAAGAGTTATAAAAATAAACATATGGCACACAGATACTCCTAAATCACATGATGAAATTCAAATTTGGTATGAACAAGGAAAGATAAGTTTCTCAAGTACACAAGTACATGTTTATTCAGGACACACACAAAGTAATTTTAAAAGCTATCTTGGGGGTGAGGGTTGCGGGTGGGGACAGCAGCTGCAAAAAAAACTGCCCAACCTAAAAGGTCCAGATATCAGAACAAGAGCTCAAACCTAGGAAAGGGAGGATTTTCTCTAAAAAGGTCAAGGTCAACTTTTCTTCAGACTAGCAGAATTGGGAGAAGAAGAGCTCCAAGTCAGAAATGATTAGCTACTACTTAAAATGTTCTTTAACACCAAGAAAGGAAGTAAACTTTCTATTTTTCTGAAGCCCATAATGCTGATATATATATATTTTTTAAGTCCAAAAAAATTTAAAGGCCAATCTCACTTAGAAATATTGATGCAATTCTTAAATAAAATATTAGCAAATAGAATTCACCAGTACATTAAAAGAATAATTCACTAAGGCCATTTGGGATTCAGTCCAGAAATCCAAACAGATTCAGTATTTAAAAATGCATTAATAATATGCAGCATATTAATAAGTCAAAGGAGAAAAAAACAAATGATGGCTTTAACATATGCTGATATGACATTTCAAAAATTTCAGTACCCATTCCTTATTCAAGAAGAAAAACTCTTAGAGAAATAGAAATTGATAGAAATTCCCTTCACATGAAAAAATCTGTATGCCAACTAAAAGTATGCTTTAACTTGCAGTTAAAGTCAGAAATATAACAATGATGTCTGCTATTATTGATAGCGTTTAAGACTAATAAAAAAATGTGAAATGTTGGTAAAAAGGGAAACATGTGATTTCATCCATTTATTACACAAATACTGATTGAGAGTCTATTAAGTGTCAGCCATATAACAAGGTTCTTAGGATATACTGCCATGTAAAGATGGACTGGCTGCACTCTCAGAGTTTGCATTCGAGTGGAGTAGATTATTTGCAGATTATATTATGACTGCATGCATAGCAGGGAAATTACTACATAAATTTCAATAAGCAGTTAGCAAATATAATTGAATAAATATATTCCAGTTAAAACGTTTAAATAACTAGGCATATAGAAGAAGTATATATAGCACTTCTTTTAAGAATATGATAAACCACAAGTGTGAGAAATAATGTTTTTTTTGAAAGGGGAGACAACTCTTAATCTTGTGTAGGAAGACTTACTATAATGATATAAATTCTTCTTAAGTTAATCTATAAAGAAGATAAACTCCCAATATGAATCATAACATAGCTTTTTTTTAAAACTTCATAAATTTCATCTAGAAATATAAATATCTGAGACTTGGATGGAAAATGCTGGAAGAGAGAATAATCAGGATGAAGTATTCATATCAGATTTTAAGTTGCTTTTATCAAACTATAATAATTAAAATAATATGGTACCAGTAAGGGAATAGATAATCCAGAGGTACAGAATAATCAATATATACTTTAAAAACTTTATTGGAATTCACTGTGTGATAAAGAAGGCATTATATATCCCTAGGGAAATAACGACTACCTAATCACTGATGTTTTGAATAGTGATATACCCATTTTAGAAAATAGCATTGAATCCCTACTTCAAATTTAGTACCAGAATGAATTTCAGATAAGTAAAAAGTTAAAAAAATTTTAATAAATGCAATCATAGTATTGTTGAGATGAAATGTAACTGAATAATATGATAATCTTGAATTAGGGAAGAATTTCCCAAGCCTGTCACAAAAACTAGAAGTCATAAAGAAAGGAACTGATTCATCTTTACTGTATTCCAACTTAAAACTTCTACACAAAAAAAATTCCCAAATATTAATAACCAGATATATTGACAGCATATAGCACATTAAGTAAGCTAATATTTTTTAAATGAAAGAAGCTCTTACATGTCAATATTATGATGTAAAAGAAAACATTTATTAAATGGTCAAAGGCTATGCAAAGACAACTCATGGAACAGGAGATACAAATACCCAACATCAAAATACATTCAATTTTGCTGAACAATTAAAAGTGAAAATGACCAAGAAACATAACTCTTTACCTATCCCATTAGCAAAAGACAAAATGACAGGTACCATCTGGTTTGGGTGAAAGTGGAGAAATTGGACACGCTTATTCAGTACTGCTTGAATTGTAAATGAGTTTAGCACAAGCTTTTGGGGAGTAATTGGTCAACGTATGTCAATATTTTAATTGAAAGTATCCTTTTAACTATAAATTCCAATTTTAGGAGTAAGTGCTATCAGAGGAAACAGTCTATAATGCATGCTTAGATGCATAAGCACAGTATTTATGATCTTTTAAATGCAGAAATTTGGAAAAAACCTACATTTTCATCTTCTGGTTAAATAAGTTTGCTGTAATGCATATATGAGAATATTATGCAGTAGTTAAAAGTAACAGTTAAAAGTAAGTAGTTAAAAGTAGATCTACATATTCTGTTTAGGAAAAAGTTCATGATAAAGTGCTAAATGAAAAGGTAATAGGATGTTCTTTATTGTAAAAACTATTTACCATGATTCAATTGGATGTAGGATGGATATTTGTAAATTCAGAGACGTTTGCACAAGGCTATATATGAGATTGTAGCAGTCTTACCCCTAGACAGATTCAGAGGAAAAGAGTGAAGCAGGGAGAGAAGAGTATCATATGTTCTATTGTCTCCTTCTGTATTATCTCATTTTTTAAATATATATAAGGAGTATGCATTCCTTTTATAATAAAAAATACCTACAAAGAAATAGAAGTCCTTTGCTGAAAATAAATCTGAAGATAGAACTCTTGTGTTTTCCATGTTTTCTGATTCTCTTTGAGAAAAAGTTCTTTCATTTATACTGGCATGCTAGATTTCTAGCAAAAGTTAACTTTATGAACAAGTTAATAATCTATGTTTTGAATTATTTATATGTACTTTGAAGCTTTAAGGCAGAGAGGGCAGCTCCATATTTTCCTACCTTTAAAATCGCTATCCTCCCTCTGACACCATGGTCTTCTCCATATTGATGAGGTATATAGAGTGGGAAGAATGTTAGATTACAGGTGGAGGGCATGTTATGCCCTCTTATCTGTTACCTTCCACATGATAACTATGAAAAATAAGTGAATTCAGCCAGCAAATGTTTATCCATCCCAGGGCTTAATAGCCATGTAGCATAGAAAAGTAAATTTATAGGTATTTGTAGGAAGAATTTTTATTAAAGATTTTTTTTCCTGATTTGGTGTAGGTTAAAGGGTATGCTTCACCTACTACCCACCTCCACCCAGCAGCCTTAGAGGCTGGTTTGGTCCTTAGGGGAAACCTAGGGTTTGATTCTAAGTCCTGAAGATAACTGTTTCTGCTCCTGGGTCCTATTCAGTCTGGAAGTCCATTTTAATTTCAGTGTAACTCGGGAAATTTGTTTGTTGCAAGAAGTGAACACAATTTATTTTGGTCAGTTCTCACAGTTAGCTCCAAAAAGCACTCCTATAGAATCAGTCCCCTGAAATGATTCTTGTTGCCTTGTCATTCTCCTAACCAGAGTCCTAGAATTGAGTATCATGCCAGACTAGAAGCGCAGCCCAGGCCAGGCCCAGAATCTCATAGGTTCCTCAAAAAGAACGTACCTACACTTCTATCCTTTGAACTACTTATATTTGCTTGAGGAACAGTTGCTATGTGATTTTTTATTTTCCAAACTGGTTCTAATTTATCGAGTTATATTTTGTCTTTGTTCTGAGCAGTCTCAGTAAAGCAGTTTTTAATTTTTTAAAAACATTCTCCTTGTTCATTCATCACTACTCTGTCAAATATTTGGCACATTAGTTGATCAAAAATCTGGCAGGTGTGAATGGCATTGGTTTGAGTTATTTCCCCTATCATCCCTTGCCAGAGGTCTGATGCTGTAAGAACCATCAAACCGTGTCTCATCTGTGCCTTGTATTTCAAAAACTCATTCTTCTCAGAGAATGACTGAGTCCTTCCAAGACTGGAAAAAAGAAGTCAACATTGCACTTCAAACATGATTAGGAAACAATAAAGACGCTGGTTGAAAACGAGAAATGAAGAGACTTTAGCCAGTATGGCTTAGCATTTTGCCAGGCATATTCTGCCTGTTTTTAGTTTTGGAAACTAACCTGCTGGTGGAATCGTGTGCTTCCAGCATGAAAGAGAAAAGACACATAGGCAGGAAGGAACAAATCCTATTTTAGCAACACACTTTGTTACTGTGGTCACACAGCAGATGTATTACTCTTCACCAACACTTTTGTAGCTCCTGATAAGCGTTTAAATATGTTGCAAGGACACCTAAGATTTTATCTTTGGTGACCTGAGAGCCTTAAGCGGCAGGGAGGGAATATGAAACAATACTCTCCTGATCAGATTTCCTTTTTTTTTTTCTTCTCATTTTCTTACCTGAAAACCCCTAACAGTTGTTTTACTGCAGAGATCATTTGATGGGTTTATCTTGAAGAACAAATAATGTGGCAAAGGCTTATATGTCTTCTTTTTCATTTCTGAAGATCCTGAAAAACCCTGAAACTGATACTTTATGTTGAGACAAAAACTGCCAGGAAATGAGAACATTCCTGTCATAAGAGTAGCAGAATAATAGTGAAGGAGTACGAGGTATGACCACAGCATAAGGTTTAAGGGGGTGTATTAAACTCAGGCTGCTATAACAACATAACATAGACTAGGTAGCTTAAATAACAGAAATTTATTTCTTCAGAATTCCAGAGGCCAGAGGTCCAAGATCAAGGTATTGACAGGTTTGCTATTTCTTGAGGCCTCTCTCCCCAGCTTGAAGATGGCTGCCTTCTTACTGTGTCCCCATGTGGTCTTCATGCTGTGCATGCACATCCCTGGTGACTCTCCTCTTCTGAAGACATTGGTCACACTGGATCAGGGCTCCACTTTAAGGATTTCATTTTACTTTAATCACCTCTTTAAAGAGCTTACCTCCAAATACAGTTATATTGAGGCACTGAGGCTTGGGAATTTAAACATATGAAGGGGTTGGGAGAATAATTCAGCCTATAATGGAGTGAGAGAATATGCTCCAATAAAAAGGTATATAAACAACAAATAGTGAAAAATGTACTTACCATCTCTTCCTCGGGCCTTGAAGTCTTTTTAATTTTATTTTATTATTTTATTTTATTTTATTGTTAATTTGAGAAATTAAATAATTGAATAACTGGCTACACTATTTTAGTCACTTCCATATATTTTACTATGCTCTAGTTTTTATATTTATAGAAGGGGGAAAACAATTTTGCTTTAGCCAATTTATAGACTCAGTAAAATAGTAGATGGGAAATTTCTTTGAGACAGTTAAAAAGAAACTATTTATTTGGAAGTGTTGATATTTTATATAAAATACTAGTTTTTATCCAGTACCTAGCATGTGACAGGAGCTGAATAAATGTCCATTGACTGATAATGACAGTCTAAACAAAACACCAAATTTTTAAGGAGAATGTAATTCTAAAATGATCCTTTTGAAATTCAGTTTTCGATATTGTGTAGGAAGAAGGAATGACAGAAACGGGGTGGCCAGCTGGGATTTTGTTATAACATACTGGGCACGATCCAACCAGGGCCAGTCCAAAGACTGAAAATGGAGGGGGAAGGGATAATAGACTTTGAAAACTAGTGACATCAGCAAATAATGAATAGAAGGAAAAAAGGCTAAATAAAACTAGCTAGCCTTCCAATGTCTAAGGCAACTTTCTACCTTATGAAATTAAAAAGTTTTTTATAGGCTTTCTTCAAGTGCTTGTGCAATGCACAACGTAACTGCTTTGTCTGCAAGAGTATGCCATTGAATAATAATCTTTAAGAACATTCATGGAATTTTCCCCAAGTTTTCTTTTTCTCAATTTCACTTCCCCCTAGTTATACTCTAACTACACAAAGCCAATCAAAGTGCTCTTTATTTATCTTAGCACTAAGCTTTTTTCCATCTCTCCTTGTCACCATCAACAAAAGTGACCCTCCTTGTATATTTAGGTATTTTCCCATACATTTCCTTATTTCTGCTTCCACATCTTTATAATCTCTTTCTTGTGCTGAAAACTGACCCGATAGCTTTCTGAATATCATCAAATGGGTATGGTAAATTATTCGAAAAATTGGCTATATTAGTCTTCTTTCTATAAATAAACTCATACCACTACACTTGGAATTTCTTTTCATCAAGAAATGGATTCTGTTCTCCTACCCCTTCAATCGGGACTTGCTCTGGCCAATAGAATGTGGCAGTGCGAGAATTCCAAGTCGAAGCCTCAGGAGAGGCTTGACTATCTGCTCTGTTGCAAAATTCTGACTAGCCAACATGTGGCTGGCTGGCCAAAGAATAGGACCTTGCATTGCACAATTGAGTCATCCCAGATGACTGTAGATACATAAGGTCAGCTGAGCTCAGAAGGATCATCCAGTTGAGTTTACCCAAAGTGCTGACCCACAGTATCACAAGATAAATCAGTACAGTTTGAGGTGGTTTGTTATGCAGCAAAAGCTAACTATTACAATGGGTTACTTAGGACTTTGTGAAGCCTAATTTCCTTTCCTTCTATGAGAAAAGTCTATAGCAGTTTGGTGCAATTCTTACTTCAGCATGTAACTGAATTAAGAGTAGGAAATAAAATGATCTCCTGAGGACATTTTTATAATATATTCATGACTAGATTTATTCCTTATTGATGATATTTGGAACTTCCAAGTATTCTTAAATATGCCAAAATGAAAAGTTCGTTTGGCTTTACTCTTCTTAACATCTCCTATGAGTTCAGAGACAGAGAGGATCTAGCAGTGAACAGAATCCAGAAAATGTTAATTTTCTTGATGCTGTCAAGGAGAGAACACTGGCTTGGTGCCATTGCTGCTTTGGGGTCATAGCCAACCTGGGAATGAACAGCTGTTGTTATTCAGAAAAATTCAGACAATATTTGGGAAGACATAATTCAGAAAGAGAAAAATTAAGAGGAAAAATGGGGGGGGGGTGGTGGAAGCAAGCTTAATTAGAACAGAATTAGAGATGGTAAAACGAACTATTCCAGAGTGTTCAATACACCTTCCGATATAGTTGAGGGACAGAGGGAGAAAGCAAGATTTGTACTGTCTGTAGCAAGGCATTTGAGAGGCAACGTGCATAGTGGAAGAATATGGGACTAGGGGTCAAAAGAAGGAAATTCTACTTTTGGCTAAGACAATAATTTTCATGTTTCCTCACACATATAGAAACAAATATCTTTCGGCTGTGTTTATGAATCTATAACACAAACCATGTTAAAACATATTAATGATTTGTATATAGCAATTTATGGATGGAGACAATTTCATATACAATATTTCTTCTGCCTATTCTCTTGTTCCATAAAGCACTCGTTCTCAAAGCATGATCTGAGATCCCAAGGGTCCCAGAGACTAGCAACAACTATACAAATCCAGCTGCCTTCCATTAAGCTGGACATAGAGACATTTAAAAATATTTAAAATGATTTTACTCTCCTCACTGTTTTCTTTAATTAGAAAAATAGTTTTCATTAAAAATGTTTTTCTTAATATGTAATGGATTTGTTATTATTATATTAAAATGAGAATATATTTCTTCTGTTTAAAATTCTACTATTATAAATAATGATAAATATTTGTTTGCTACTCATAAATAAAATTTTTTGACATTTTAAATAATTTCTAAGAACATAAATGGAAACTAAGACAAAAAAAATTTAGATCCACTGCTGTACAGAATGTTGAGCAGGTATTATTATATCTATTTACTAGATTTAAATCTTCTTCCTCTGTCATTTAGATGGGATAATTTTTATTAATCTGTCTTCAAATTTGGCATTTCCATTCTATTGAGTTCATCCAGTTAGTTTCGAACATTGATTGTTTATTTTTCAGTTCTAAAATTCTCTGGTTCTTATTTGTATCTTTTATTTCTTTGGTGAAACTTAACTCTTAACTCTTTCCATTCATTTAAATAGCATCTGACCTTACTTCTCAGAGGATTTTTATAATAGTTCTTTTAAAGGCTTTGTTAGATAACCCAACATCTGTGTCATCTCTGTGTTGGCATTCATTTGTTGCTATTTCACACAAATTGACATTTTCCTGGTTCTTCATATGCCATGCAATTTTGGATTGTATCCTGAACATTTTAGATATTATGCTCGGATTTTCTGGATCTTGCTTAAGTCTTCCAGAGAATGCTGATATTTTTGTTTTAGCAAGCAATTGTGTGCAACCTTGTAGCTGAGTTCTGCAAGATAGTTGCTCTATCTTGCAGTTGTTTTCAAAGTCAATGACATGCTATTATGTGCATCTTGGAAGTGTTTCCAGGAGTTTGCAAACTACTTTTTCTGGTCACGCTCCTCTTTCCTCTCTGTGATCTTCCTAGAACTTTTTTGGCTCCCTGGGGCTCCACTTTTAAGTGTAGCCAGAAAGCTGGCGCTTCATTTTTCCAGTTTTCTCATGTGCTTCCTGCAATTGTGATCATTCCGTGAGCCTACATGCAGCAAGAAAAGCGGGAGGAAAAAAAAAGCAACAGGTGCTTGCTCCACTCTCTCTGGGCCTGATCTCCTCTGATTCCTCGGGAAGCTTACACTTCCTCTCTGAGTGCCTCTTAGCCATCATTGTTGCCATTGCGTCCACTGCCACCACCAATTGCACTGGATTGCTTAAGAACTGGGGAGGATAGAAAGAAAAAAAGAATTCAGCAAAAACAACAAAGGGAGGGGGCAGGGTTATCCCACTCTGACCATGAGAGCATCCCTTTCCCATCTTGCAAGCCAAAACCTGAGAGCTTCTTCTGGAACTCTTTCTGCAGGAATGCTCACTTCTGAGTTTTGGGCTATACCGAGTCCAGAACTGGTGATATCAGAGACCAAAAAAAAAAAAAAAAAAAAAAAAAAGGCAAGGTCAGTGGTGGTTTAGTAGCACTTAGAATTCTATTTTTTTCCCCAATTTGCCTGCTACTATTTACTTTTCAGAGCTTTCGAATAGCTGCTTGTGCATTCTGTTCATGTTTTATAGTGGCATTCAGTAGAAGAATGTGCTTAATTCATTTTGCCAGACATCAGAACCCTAATAAAAAATTTTTTGCAATCACATAAAAGTGCTAAAATGAAAAAATCTTCAGAACTGGCTTTAGGGAAGCATCATGGCTGGACTTCAGTTTACTCCCATGACTTCTGTTTCCATCTGTAATCTTTTATTTTGTTATCACTGATATTTTTGTCTTGCTTAAGGAGAAGCTGCCCTAGCCTTAACCAGAGGTGTATTCTTTTGCTTTCTTATAGTACCTTTGAGATATAATTGAAATATTTAAATAAAATTGTATTAAAATTACATGGTCAAAATAAAGAGAAGACAAGCCACAAAACATACATCTGATAAGGACTTATTCAAAATATACAAAGAATGCTTAAAATTGAACAATAGGAAATAATCTGATTCAAACATGGGTCAAAGACCTTAACAGACACTTCACCTAAGAAAATATACAGATGATAAACAAGCATAGGAAAAGATGATGTACATCATATGTCATTAGGGATATACAAATTAAAACAACACCGTGATACTACACACCTATTGAATGGACAAAATCTACAATTCTGACAACACGAAATGTTGGTGAGGATGTGGAGGCAAAAGGAACTCTCTTTCATTGCTAGTGGGGATGCAAAATGGTACAGCCACTTTGAAAGGCAGTTTGGCAGTTTCTCACGCCACTATACATATTCTTACCATCTAATCCAGCAAAAAGTTGAAAATGTATGTCCACACAAAAATTGCACACAAATGTTTATAGCAGTTTTATTTATAAAGGGCATAACTTAGAAGGAACCAAGATGTCCTTCAAGAGGTGAATAAATAAACTGTAGTAGACTTAGACAATGAAATATCATTCAGCATTAAAAAGAAATGAGCTATTAAGCCATGAAAAGACATGGAGAAACCTTAGAAGCAATATTACTCAGTGAAAGAAGCCAATCTAAAAAGGCTACATGCTGTATGATCCCTACTATACGACATTCTGGTAAAGGAAAAACTAAGGATACAGTTAAAAGATCAGTGGTTGCCAAGAGTGAAAGAGGGAGGGATGAATAGGCAGAGCACAGAATTTTTAAGGCTCTGGAAGTACTCCATATGATACTAAAATGATGAATACATGCCATCCAAACATTTGTCATGACATGCAGAATATGTATTGCCAAGCGTGAACTCTAATGTAAACTATGAACTTTAGGTGATTATGATGTGTCAATATAAGTCCATCAATTGTAACAAATATACCACCTTGCTAGAGAATGTTGACAATGGTAGAGGCCGTGCATATGCAGAGGCAGGAGTATATGGGAAATCTCTGTACCTTCCTATTAATTTTTCTGTATATCTAAAAGTGCTCTAAAAATAAAG
>PVKZ01007286.1:0-24855 GCA_004027375.1 Macroglossus sobrinus | reverse complement strand
GTATAACCAATGTCCAATGATTGCCATTTTCTCGCTCTTTCTACTTCTGAACTTTAACATTTAGTGACTCAAAAATAGGAATGTCTCTTATGAAAAATAAGTTATCAAATGATGAACAGGGTTTTTAACAGCAGACTTACTTTGTAAAAACAATGGATCCAACTAATTCTTTAGAAGCTTGCTCTTTCACATCAATGCACGGGTCTTTTTTGGCACGTTCTCTAATACGCATAATTACATCATAAGCCGTTTCCATTCGGAGCAGTTTATGGTTCACGTCAGCACAGAGGGTCATACTATTTTCATACTGAAGAATGGAGGTGACATAACCAGGCCAGACTTCCAGTCTGCAAATAGAGTAAGTTGAATGCAGGTGTCAAAGACCAAGCTCTGAACACAGGACTAACTGTTACAGGACCTGAACCCAGCATTTAAAATTGGTACTTAGGAGTCAGTGTCAATTTTTTACTCTTAGTGATAATTGGTTTTGAAGGAACTTCAAACAGATTTGGCAAATGTGCTCATTAGAAGTAACATATCATATGTGTTAAACCCTTTTTATTATCATCCACAGGCTTGAAATTATATATATTTATATATGTAAGACTATAACATATTATATATATATATGTATTATATATATATATACATGTATGTATATATACACACATACTAATAAGAAATATATACATATATACATATTATATAATTTCTATGATTAAAAATATTTTCAGAGAAAATTACCCAAGTTTTGGATTATTTAGGTTTCCAGTGAGGTTCATACAACAACTGAATATCTTACAGCTTATTCTTCTCATGCCAAAATTTGTAGAGTGAATCTTTCACTTTATTTTAAATTTACATCAAACTATAACTTAATTGCTCATAGCAAGCGGGTACCATTTAAAAGAGCATGACTTGTAAATCATACTGCTTCAAACAAGTGTAACTTGGTCAAAAGCTTCTGTAATCATATCTGCATGATATAATTGAACATGAAACTTTCTGCTTTATACAAACTTATGTTGACGGATCTCTGCAGCCATCGCCTTGTTGTAATAGTTGCGGCCAACTTGTCTCAACTTCATGATCTTCAAAATTCTAGAAATTGAAAGAACAGGCTTTGTTGAAACTGCAGTGAATGTTAGTACGCACTTGGTAACACACATTAAGGTTAATAAAGATCGTTAATACTAACAATCAACATGAAGTTCCTGATAGACAAGGAAATTACATAATGAGGTGGATACTCAATGTTTGTTTAACCTTGTTTTTTTTTTAATATAAAACACAATATCATGAAAAGGTCATCAGAAATGTCTTTCATTCCAAGCAATGAACCAAAACATCTTTTGCAGACTAAAATATTAATTTGGATATTTATCACAGTGATTATAGAATATAAAACAAGTGTATCTGCTCCAGAGAGAAATGTGAACGGATTTGCATAGTTGATGTCTGTTACTCCCCCTTGACAGGTACCAGACACAGAGAATGCAGGTGGGAAGAGAAAACATTGAGGAGAAGCCACTGCACCTGATCACATCTAGGTGGAGTTCAAGTGTCATTTCATCTAAAAGATCCTTCACTCGATATGTGGGGATTGTCAAAAACACAAAATGCTAGAAGCAAATGGCTATGTTCAACACCACTAACACTCACTAAAACACAAGCAAATCTTGAGGATACTGAATCTCGTTTACATACTTTCTAAAGAGGATATTATAATAGCGTAGGCGATCTGGCGAGGTGGGTGTGAGTTTGCTGGAGAACTCGATGGTAACCTTCACAGGCTGATCTTTGAAACGGCTGACCAATTCTGTTTTCTGAAATAAAGGAAAACAAAAAGGATCAGAGGTTTCTCCAAGGACACTAATCTCCATCACATCTTAAGTTAATATGTCACTTGTTTATGCAACACACCTTCATGGCAGGAGCAATCTTTTCCCAAGAGACATATGCAGCTTAAAAAAAAAGTGATTTACAAGACAAAAGTGAAGAGTGAGAATTAAATATTTAAATAAAAACACTTTTTTTTTACTTAAATAAGCTCCTATAAATGATTTATTTGGTAAATTAATATAGAGATTTCTCAAAAAAAAGTTCTCCCAATGTTTTTTTTTTCCTGAAGATTTGGAGGAAACAAAGATTCAGATAAAATACAAGTTTATATGAAACTTCATTATCAGCACTTTTGAGTCACATCATTCCATAAAAAAGTTGAAAATGCATATCTTACCCTTATATTAAGTTCAGTTTAAACACTGAAATAAAAGACATTAGAGACTATTGATGATAATCAAACATGGCATGTGGGTTTTGATCGAGGTCCTACAGGCAAGAGATCATCGGGATATCTCCATGAACTGTTATACAGAAATGGTAAGAGTTTTGCCAAAATAACAAGATGAAAGCGTAAGAGAAAAAACAACGTCGGGGGAAATATCAAATAACATTACTTAACTGATTGAGGTAGTGCACGAGGTAATAATAGAGAGTTTCCATCAAATATATGACACTTTCCAAATAACGCTTCATGTTCAAGAAGTAAACTTTCACGGACATCTCCATTTTCTATGTCTGGCATATAGTCGATGTTGTACTTATACGCGATCCACTGGGGACAAGAAGTCACTCGGAAATGGTTTGCAAACAGCTTGACTACTTTACCTTCTGAGCCTGAAAAATTGAGCCACATGTCAAAAATGAAACAAAGGGGCTGATTGGACCCCAAACAATTTGGACACCACAATAGTGACAGCCAAGGTTAAATCAAACAAAGAGATTAACAACAAATAACAAACATTTACGTGTACCTACCATCCAGAATGGCTAACATCAATTTAGGTAAAAACGTATGCAAGCATACATTTACGAAGTTAAGATATAAAATGAAAATATCTAATAAAAAGAGGTCAAAATAAAAACAAAACCTCTGCAGCACAAGGCTTCCTAATGGGACGGGGGAGTCACTGTATTTAATAGTTTTTAGATTTCTTTCTAAATTTCAGCACAACTGAAGAACTGGGTTATTCTATCCTAGCAGCTATAAAAGGAAAAGAAAAATGAAAAGTATGTCCAGGACTCTAAAATGTGTCTTCATTTCTGCAAATGTGAAAGTTATTACAAAAAAGTGAGAGGTTACCTCCACTTAGAATGATGGTAAGAAACTTTACAGACTCTTAAACACAAATGTGCATCTTAGCAAAAGTTTAAAATGAACAACTCCATAAAATTGGAGTGGATTAAAGATTTAAATGTAAGACCCAAAACTATAAAATTTCTAGAAGAAAACATAGGCAGTAAACTCTCTGATGTTGCCACTAGTAATTTTTCCTTGGACAAGGGAAACAAAAGAAAAAACAAACAAATGATTACATCAAACTAAAAGTTTTTGCACAGCAAAGGAAACCATCCACAAAATGAAAAAAAAAGCAATAAAAAGGGGCAGAAGACTTGAATAGATATTTCTCTAAAGGACATACACATGGGCGAAAGACATATGAAAAGATGCTCAAAGTCACTAGTCAAAGAAATGCAAATTAAAACCACAATGAGATGTTACTTCACACCTGTCATATAAGCTATCACCAATAAATCAAAAAAACAAGTGCTAGCAAGGATGCAGAGAAAAGGGAATCCCTCATACACTGTTGGTGGGATTCCAAATTGGTACATCCACTAAGGAAAATAGTTTGGAGTTTCCACAAAAAAAAAAATTAAAAATAGAACTACATTTTGACCTAGCTATTGCATTTCTGGGTATGTATCCAAAGAAAACCAAACACTACTTTGTAAAGATCCATGTAGCCCTACGTTTCACGACAGTGCTATTCACAATAGCCAAGATATGAAAACAACCTAAGTACCCATCAAAAGATGGTTGGATAAAGAAGTTATGGTTCACATACAATGGAATATAACTCAGCCATTAAAAAATGAAAATTTACCATTCGTAATGACATGGATGTACCTAGAGGGTATTATGCTGAGTGAAATAAATACCATATGCTTTCACTTACATGAGGACTCTAAAGAGCAAAAGAAATGAACAAACTGAATGAAAACAGATTCACAGGTACAGAGAAAAAATTGATGATTGCCAGAGGGGAAGGAGATTGGGGTGCCAGGTGAAAAAGGTGAAGGGATGAAGAAGTACAAATTAGTAGTTACAAAACAGTCACGGGGCTTTAGAGTACAGCATAGGGAATATAGTCAATATTATTGTAATGGCTGTATGTAGTGCCAGGTGGGTGCTAGAGTAATCAGGGGGATGACTTCATAAATCAAATGTCTAACCTTCATACTGTATGCCTAAAACTAATATAAAAGAAAAAAGGAAAAACATGGCCAGCATACCTGCCTTGGACTCTTTAACATGTTCCAAGTACTGCCGAGTATTCACAACAAGGTCTCGAAAAAGTCCACTGCACCCAGCCCTCTGCTCTTTTAGCGTTGTTGCCTGTAATTCAGCCGAGAGCTGAAGTTCCCCTATGTATAAATAAATGTGAAAGCTGTGAATTTTCACAATAAAAAGGGAAACGTAACCAGAAAGGACAATTTTAAACCCCAGCGATAAGGTAAATCAGTCGAGGTTGTTTGAGGTAGAAAAAGATGTCAGGATTTAGACAACATTATTTTAGTAATGGGTTACCAGAAAAGGGGAGTGTTACCCAGAAGCCTTTCTCAACACATCTCCTGTCCATATTAGTGATTGCCTTAGCTCCTCATTCATCTCTGCTCTGTTTTTGTCTGTTTTCCTCGGGTGTAAGATTCTTCAAAGCAGAAACCTTGTCCCGTTTCTACGTCTTTATAGACTTTTCACCTGGCACCACACTGCCCTCTAGTGGGCATCCTAAAATGATGACTGACTGGACAATTCCATGAAACTGGCTTTTGATACAGAATCACCGATCTATTCTTTTTATTAACACCGACCTGGAAAAGCTCTCACTACATTTTTTTTACATTCTAATATTCATACAGATTTAAATATTCTACAAGGTCAATAATTAAATAACCATGCAATTTTGCATAGAACTACAAAGAACCCCAAAGAGCCAAAAAAAAAAAAAAAATCTTAAGAACAAAGCTGAAGACATCACACTTATTTCAAAATATACTGCAAAATGTTAGTAATTAAAATACCATGATACTAGCTCAAAGCCACACCAGTGGCCTAGAATATAGAGCCCAGAAATAAATGCATATAGTCAACTAATCTTCAAAAATGGTGCCAAGAATACAGAACGGAGAATGGATGTCTCTTCAATAAATAGTGTTGGGAATACAGACTGTCCACATGCAAAAGAATCAGATTCGACTCCTATCTCACACCATACTCAAACATCAACTTAAAACTTATTAAAGACTTAAATGTAAGACTTCAAACTGTAAAACTCCTAGAAATAAACAGAAAATGAGCTTTATGACAATGGTCTTGGCCATCATTTCATGGATATAATACCAAAATACAACCAACAAAATCAAAAATAGACAAGTGGAACGTCATCAAAGTAGAATCTTCTGTATAGCAAGGGAAACAGTGACAGGCAACTTACAGAAGAAAATATTTTCAAACCATGTATCTGATAAGGGGTTAATTTCTTAAATATATAAGGAAATTGTACAACTCAATAGCAAAATAACAACAACAATTAACTTAATTTTTTAAAAAAGGGAAAGGACCTGAATAGACATTTCTTCAACAAAGCTATACAAATGGCCAACAGCTATATGAAAAGGTGCTTAAGTTCACGAATCATCAGGAAAATGCAAATTAAAACCACTATGAGATATCAATTTACATCTATAAGGATGGCTATTTATTTTTAAAAAGGCAAATGTCTATAAAGATGTGAAGAAATTTGAACCCCTGCATACTCTGTTAGAATTGCAAAATGGTATAGCTGATACAGAAAAAAGTAGGGAGATTCCTCAAAAAATTAAAAACAGAACTACCATATGGTCCAGCATTCTCGCTTCTAGGTATCTGTCCAAATTAATTGAAATCACAATATCAAAGAGATATTAGCTCTTCCACTTTCATTGCAACCCTATGACAAATAGCCAAGCTATCAAAACAACCTAAATGACCATCGACAGATAAATGGAGAAAGTTAATGGGGTCTATTCATATGATGGAATGTTATTCATTCAGTCTTTCAAAAAAGAAGGAAATCCTGCCATATACAACAACATGAATGAACCTTGATTACATTATAGTCAGGGAAATAAGCCAGTCGCAGGAGGACACATACTATATAATTCCACTTATTTAAGGTATGTAAAATAGTCAAGTTCATAGAAGCAGACTAGACTGGTTTTCAGGAGGTGAGGGATGGGAAAATGGGGATTTTCTAATGACCAAGGAAATGATTTCCTGGAATTTCCTAGTTTACTTAGAGTTATTGTATATAAATAAATTGTCTAAACGTGAAAAGCAAATAAATTGAATTGGCTAATGAATACTGATCAGTTCTTTTTCTGTAAGCCTTAAAAATATAGATGGATAGTTCTTTGCAGGAAAGGCAGTAGTTGCAAGCTGTACATTCTTCCCATCCTGCCAAACCTCCTGGAAACAGCAAAGCTATTTGTCTAGAAGTTTATTGCTACAGTGTCCCCTCACATATTAAGTAAGCATCCCCTGCCCTTTACCATACCCTTCTCTCTTTTTACCTGAAGTCTGAGATGTTCCTTCTGCTCCTCTTGGCTGGCCAGGCTTAGCCACTTGGCTTTCCTCTTGCAGTGGCTGGAGTCTAGGTTGGATTTGACCAGGTCTCTGGGTCCGCATGTTTTTGGAGATAAACATAAAGGGTAATGTTACCTCTATGTTTGTTCCTCATCCAAAAATTATCGTATGCTTGCCATGCATTAGGCACTATCAGGGCATGAAGCAAAGGACCTTCCCTTGAAAAGCTCACATTCAGGTAACAAAATAAATATAACAATGTAATTACCAGGAGGATGGAGAAAAAATAATTAAGTAAGGAAAATTGGCACTTAATGGTAAGTTGGGGTGTGAAGGAGGCTGGTTGCATTAATTAATGTGGGTCAAAGCCTAAAGGAGGTGAGTTAACAAGGTTACACAAGCCATAGGTGGAAGCAAGAGAGATCCAAGTTCCTCAGGCAGAAATGTCCAAGGAATAACAAGAAGGCCAGAGAAACTGAAGCAAGGTGAACAAAGCGGAGAGGAGCAGGTAAGGAAGCCAGAGAGATAGCAGGGGAGAGGTCGCCTGAAGGGATGTGCCTCTGACTCTGAGGAAGTGGGATCCCTACAGAGTGGTGAGCAGAGGAACTACATGAATCTAGTTCTCTGGTTCTGTGTTGAGACCAGTGCAAAAGCAAGAAAACCAATTGGGAGGCCACTGCAGCATCCAGCAGGGGATGCTGGTGGTTTGGACCAGAAGTAGTAACAGAAGTGGTAAGAAATGGTCAGATACTGAATATTCTTTTGAAAGTCAAAGACAAGTGTTTCCTGGTTGTTTCCGTGAAGGGTTTGAGGTAAAGAGAGGAGTCTAAGATGAATCTAAAAATGTTGGCCTGGACAGCCAGAAGAATAGGACTTCTTCAAATTAATTATGACATGTCTGGTAAGGAAGATGAGACATCTGTGGATATCTGGGGGGCATCAGGGAGTGAAGGAGAGGGGTCTGGCCAGAGATATAAATGTGGGGACTTGTCCACATAACAGGTAATACAGAAAGCCATGACACCGATAAGATAATCAAGGGAGTGAGTAGTGAGTACCTGTAGCAAAGAAAAGAGGTCCAAGGACTAGGTCCTGGGCACATCAACAAGGCAGGGGGGAGAACCAAGCAAAGACAAGCCAGCAGCGGTGGCTTGTGAGCAGGAGAAAGACAAAGCATGGGTGGAGATCTGAACATCACATGGAGGGAGTTTCTAAAGGAGAAAAGAGGGCCCAACATTTCAAGTACAAGTGATGGAGCAAGTAGGAGAAGGCTCGAGAACCGACCCGTGGATCTGACCGAGTGGAGGACACTAGAGATGCCATTTTCGTGGAGTGATGGTGGAGGGCCTGATTGGAGTGAAGAGAGGAAAATGAGAACTGAAGTTCAGGGTTTAGACAAGGTTTCTGCAATCAGAAGTAGAAAGTGAGGAAGTAATTGTGAGGGGAGTGGGATCTGGGAGAGGTTTCCTGTTGAAAGAGAAAAGTTAGCTGGTTATTTGAAGATGGAAATGACCTGGGAGAGCAAAAATCTGCTGACTCGGGAGATCAAGGCAAGAAGTGCAGGACAGATGCCTGGGGACAGAGAATTGGTGAAGGCACTCAGGATGTCGGTGGAGATATTTTCTTTAGATAGAAGCAGAGGGTTTCAGGAGAGGGGCTGAGGCCAGGTGGGGGACATGTGTTGGAGCAAGATGTTGAAGTTCCGCACTGATGTTCTGTTCGTCTCAGTGAGTGCTCGCTTTGGCAGCACATGTACTAAAACTGTTCATCTCCGTGAACTGGGAGTTGATGTTAAAGGCTGAGAATTAGGACAGAGGAGGAAGGTTGAGGCCTGAGTGAAGCAAAGAGGGGGAGGGGAGCAACAATCACAGAAGAGAATAAATGAACTTGAATGGTGTCACGTGAGTGCTAGGCCAGGCCCAGGACCCACTTGAGGTCGGATAAGCAAGATTCCCCTCAGCACAGCTGGATTCTGCTGCATGAAAGCCCCAAGTGGATATGGGATAAGAGAAGACAGAAATGCACACAGACAGCAGAGGGATGACAAGTTTAAACCATATTGGAAACTCTGTCCAACTCAGGCTGTTCAAATACTTTAACGAAGTTGCCTAATTTGAAGCTGAAGTCCTAAAGAGGAGTCACTGACTGAGGCCAATAAATTTAGAAGCCTTTCCATCCACTTGGGGTTTTAAAAAAGTCTGTTTGCATACATGAAATCAAACGTGGAAGGAAAGCAGCAAAGTGGATACCCAAGCAGATAATTCCCACCCATGCCAGCATCTGAAGAATCTGACTTTTCTTATGAAATTTATTAGTTCTCTATATCAGAAGAGAACTCTGTACCTGATCTATATTGGCTCAACAACCAATTCTCTCTCTTTTCAGTGGAGGCAGTATCTTTTACATAAAGGAAACATGAATATTGAAATGCTCACTGCTGCAGTGGCTCCAGGGGCTGCAGTGGCTCCAGGGGCTGCAGCGGCTCCAGGTGTAGCAGGTCTGGGGGGTGTCCGACCACGTGCTCTGCCCCGGGCCCGAGTCCTGGCCCTGCCGCTCATTGCTGTCCTGAAGGTGATGACCCTGAAGGGGAGAGGTCCTTAATAGACACAGTTATATTAGACACACAGAGCCCTATGGGTCACAGGGCTTGCTTGTATGAGCCAGGTGTACTGGGTTCTTCTCACCTACCAGGCATCCCTATAGCATAGTCACCTGGACTTCACCCCACAACACACACACTTAAGCTATTGTAACCTTGACAGGTCCTCCACCCACCTATCTTGTCTTGGTTGTCCTACTCCGCCTGCACAGCTCACCTACTTTCCTTCCGCCTCTGGAATTAGGTTGATCTGTGCGCAATGCCCCTGTGCTCTGTGGCCTTGAGTCTCTCTCTCTCCAGCCCCACAGCGTCTTTGTGGGGCTAGAGGTAAAAACCTTCTTTCCTAGAGGGTTAGTTAGCCTTTCTTGGGACACATCCCTACATTCAGGAGCAGTTTCCAAGTAGGGGTGGAGGGCAGTGGAGGTAAGACCAGGTTGGCTGCCTTGCAGGATACTCCACACGCTCAGAGGAGCAGGTGCTGGGCCCAAGCCCACCCCAATTTCAACTCTGCTGGCCCAGCCTCTTCCGGCAACCTTGAGCTTCACCTGGCGGGGATTCAGATCCTCCAGGTCTCAGTGAGATGCAAGCAGGGGCACTCTGCCCACTCCCCACTATTTTGCTATCTTTTCTCCCATATCAACAGTCCCCGGATTAACCTGCCAGGTGACCTTACCAAATGATGTATGCTTGGAGCTCCAGCAACTTATTCCCTTGCCACTTAATACTTTAACCAAATCCCCACTATTGCCAATATAACTAAATTGTAGCCATTGTGACTATTCTTAAATTGAAACCGAGGCTCATCTGTAATGATCTCCTAGGCAGATCCCTTCGAGTGGACTCTCAGTGATTTTGTAAGCTTTTAAATAGTTTGAGTCATTTTTTAAATATGATATTCATTGTATCCATCTTTTTGTTGATTGCTTTCAGGTTTCTATCATTCTTTTGGCCTTGCCACTTAAATTTTTTTTCAATCATTGTTGGTGCTGAGTTGATTGAGAAAGAAAGTTTTCAGTGAGGCAGACATGATAATGAAATGGCAGTCACCAACTTTATTGTGGGGAGTACAGTTCTATTGCAGGGAGCACACTTCTGCTTCTGCTCTTCTGCTCTCCTTTTTGTGCTCCCCTTCTGCTTCCCAGGGGACTGTATGGTTCTTCATATATCAAAGTACAATAGTGGCGTTCAGCCACACATGCATAATACAATAAACTGAATTACATTTATATGTTTTAGGCGCAGGCGCCCTGGTACACTAATATAATATTCTAAATCCAGAGTCCTATTCCTAGCTACAAGCCTGGATCACAGCCAGACCTGGGACCAGCCAGGCTTGGGACCCATAATCTACATTTTGTTCTTTTAATGTTTTATTAATTGCTTTATTTTGCATTTAAATCTTTGATGCACACACTAAATACACATTTTAATTAATGGCGAAATAGTTATCTGGCACTCAAAAAAATAATCCTAACCTTACCCACTGCTGTGAAATTCCACCATTTTCTTATAGAAACCTGCATGCATTCTCAGCTCCAATTCTAAACTCAATTCTGCACTGTCCATGGTGCAACAGTAATGCAATGTTTTCTTTGCTGTACCTTGAAAACGTTCTAAGGACTAGAAAAACCTAAATCTGCTAAGCACTTGAAAATTCCTGGCTATTCTTGAGTCCAAGGATATAACAAATTCTGTTGTTCATTAATTTTAAATCATATTGAATTTAAACATTGATTTAGTTCCTACAAGTTGCAATCTTGCTAAGATCTTCCTGGAAAATCCTTGTGCTCATAAGTGATTCCAAGGAAGATGCCTATAAGTGTCCAGGTTATTGCTGAGATTTAGCAGTAGAAACCAGCCCTGGCTGTCTTCTGGGTAGTGCCCATGCCTATTGTGTATTCCAGTTTCTTTAGGATTCTGGTTTGTCTGGTGGGAAGTAACCGAGAAAAGAGGGTATGGGAGAAGATAAGAGGGTCAGGGGAGAAAATTCTGAGTGTTGGATTAAACGAGACATCGCCCTGGCATAACTTGGAGTCCTGCCTGGAATCCAGTCCCATCCTTAAGTGCACCAGATTCTCAGTGAACATTTCCTGAGCCTGCATTAGCCACACCTGGACTGTGTCTTTCCGTGAGTACCTACCTCTTCACGGCACTTGGGACCCAGTAGGTCCTTTTTAATTCCTTTTGGAAAAGTTGTACAATTCTTCTGCATTTTGGTTTTACATATCATGGGATAGATTTATTCTTGGGCACCATAGACATACATGTCTGTTTACTGTTGATCTTACACCAACAGAATGCAAATGTTATGAGGCAAGGAGGTTTCACCTGTTCTTTCCCTTCTCTTTCTCCAATGAATACAATAGTGCCTAGCAACGGGTGCTCAATAAAGACATCAAGAGAAAATAAATAGATGAGTGAATTATTAAATTAATAATGAATCTAATGGGAAATGTGACTACCTTATAATTCTTATAAATTATACAATGCCACAATGCCAGAATTCTATCATTAGTCCTAAAGGAATGACATTGCAGAAAACTGCTGGTCTTTCTAGTAAAGAGAGGCGGGTGGGAATTGGGAGAGAAAGTGGTATTTAAATTGGAAAAATGAGGGTACCCAGACAAAAAGCAGTAGATAACTAAATACAATTTGGAGATTTGTATTTATCACACACACACATACACACATACAACATATATATATATATATGATACAATTGCAATATATTGAATATATACACACGTACATTTATGTATGTATGTATGTATGTATGTATGTATGTATTTTATTTTATACTTGCAATGAGAAAACACAATCACACACCAGACTAAACCAAGCCAATGGAAAAGGATGAAATTGAAGATTAAAAAATACATAAAACTAATAAATAAAATGAAGCAGTGGTTCTTTAAGAAACCAAATATAATAGCCAAACCACTATGCAGCCAAATTAACACAAAAATGAGAAATCACAAAGAATCTTTGAAAAGAGAAAGCAGAAACAATCTCAGAGAAGGAAGAATTATAAGAGAACAATGATCACACCTCTGCAAATTAATGGAGATAGACTACAAAGAGGCCTGTCCTGACCACCCTACATAACATCACATCTATCATTTTCTCCCTCCCTACTTCAAATTCCCTTCCCCAACCCTGCCCCTGCCTCTCTGCTTCCATAAGTTTGAAAGTAGATCTCACGTTAAATATTGTTACAAAACAAAACAAAACACAAGGACATTTGGGAGGTGATGAATATGTTTAGTAACTTGGTTATAGTGATGGTATCACAGGTGTATGCATATGTCCAAACTTGTCAAGATGTATACAATAAATGTGTATTTTTTTTTAAATCAAGGGATGTAGGGAAGGAGGGAGGGGGCAGAGAGAATAAAGTTAATACAGTAAATGTTAACAGTTGATGAATCTCAGTGAAGGATATATAGGAACACCTTGTGTTATGCTTATAACTTTTCTGTGTTTGAAATTGTATTGAAATTAAGTTAGTTAAAAATTTAAAATGGCTTGGGTAAGGTGGGTGAAGCTTTTGTGCAGTCAGTAATGCACAATATATTATATTGAAGAAGATAATATTTAACAGGTCAAAAGGAAAGCTTGGATTTATGTCAATGTCGAATTCAAAAGCACCAAGGTCACAGTAAAACTCAAAGGAGTAAAGGGAGGATTAGTACAGTGCCATCACCAGTAGCTAAAAGTGTAAATAAGAAGCACATGATTCATAATTGGAACATTTGTTATCACTAGCTCACAGCTGAGTGCATTTTGGATGAGCAAGCCCATTCTTTGCCCAAACAAAATGGGAGCTCTTAGAATCACCTGAACCCACCTCTGTAGTAAATATTTAAAAGTTCTGTATTCTGAGAGGACAATGGGAACCCCAAACCCTGATTTAAATGCTATGGATGAGTCTAGAACTAAAACCACACAGACGTTGGAGCTTCTTATATAATTCTATGCAGTCTCCTAGAGATGATCACTGAGATTTGGGGCTAAAACACTCCCCAATTCCAGGGCTAGATGCAACCTCATAGACATCCATTCAATTGGGACAAAGGACCTCATACAGGGGCATAAAGAAACTATTATGTCTGGGGTAATATAAAAAGGTCATTCTCATAAAGAAGGACCTATGCAATACAATTATGAAATGGCACATGCTAAAAGTGGAGGTATTTCTGGGAGAGTGCAAGCAGGTCAGGTCTCTGCCTCTAGGACAACCTGAGAAGCAGCCCACTATAGAGATTAATGTTCTGAACCTCGTATCTCTCCCCCATTGAATTGACACAGGCTGCTTTGTTCTCTTTGGAAAATTCTTATGTTGAGTGACAGGATCCCATGTCAAAGTTCACTGCTGTTTGCCCTGTAGATGATAAAACTAGTTGATGAACTAGGTAAGTGCTCACAATGGGCTAAATGAAGAGTAGTGTATGTGGTAGTAAAAGAAGAGCTTGGTTCCCTCACAAAAGGTAATGTCTGGGTATTCAAAGCTTCCTCAGCCATAACCAATAGCCACACCATATGGTCAAATGGGCTCTTAATAAATGTAAATAAATAAATTAAGAATACTCTTGTATGGTGTTGGGAATTCGATTATGAAAGGTCCCATGAGACTCCTGAAGGAGAATAAATGTGGCTGTGTCATTGCCCATGAAAATAAGGTGACTGCTAGAGACTGGATGCCAAGGTGGATTGCCTTTGCTCAGCCCCAGGAGGTGGCCACTAGGGTACCTGAGATAAGTGGGCAGAATGGAGTCCAAGTCATGATGAGACCTCTAAAGAGGAAGGGGTCTATCTTGCAAATGAGGTAATAAGTGTTGAAGAGGATGTGGAGAAACTGGAACCCATTTGTGACTGTTGGTAGGAATGTGAAATGGTGCAGCTGTTGTGGAAAACAGTACGAGGTTCCTTAAGAAATTAAAAATAGAATTACCATATGTCTAGCAGTCTCACTTTTATTTCTATAATTAAAATATATTAATATATATATCTGAAAGAATCGAAGCCCAATATCTCATTGCAGCATTCTTCACAATAGTCAAGAAGCAGAAGCTACCTAAATGTCCATCAACATATGAATGAATAAAAATAAAATATCATATGTGTATATACACACACACACACACACACACACATTGTGGCCATCCTGATGATTATGAGGTGATATTTCATTCTGGTTTTGATTTGCATTTCCCCTAATTATTAGAGTTGTTGACCATGTTTTTATATGCTTATTGATCATTTGTCTTTTTTTTTTTTTTTTTTTGGCTCTACAAGCAGGGCTGGTGCAGGAAGTCTGGGACAGAGGTTTTAAAATCCAGTAGTTCTCAGGACTCAGGGCCCATGACATCCTGAACTTTTTCATATCAGTTTTCCCCCATATCTTTCCATCAGTTTAAGTGACTCAGAGTAGGTGTCTTTTCTGCCCCAAAAACCTTGACAAAGATCTGCTCCAGCAGCTTGATAAAACAGTTCTATCATTTCCTCTGTGAATTAACAATCCTATATCTTTATATGGCATTTACAGCAAGAGTCTCTATAAATGCATCGTCATTTGCGTTGTTACCCTCACAGCTGCACTGGAAGATAGACAAGTAGAATTAACACCTCCCCCCATTTTATGAATGAGAAAACTAAGACTTGGGGATAAGGAATGATGTTCGGAGGACAATGGCTGTAGAACCAGACCCAGGACAGCCGAGCAGGAACATCCTAGAGCTCTCAGAGATCGTTTGGAAGAAACACTTTTCTGTCTCACCTTCTCTAGGCCTTATCCATAGGCACAAGTCCTGAGCTCTATGCTCCCCATTCCTCTTGCCATCCCGAATCTCTTCAATAATAATGTTCACACAAACTAACTTCAGCCCTCTGGTTATAGCTGATGGAGCAGATATGGTCACCCGACCAAGATAGAATCAATTCATCAGCTGGGATAAGCCTATTAGATTCTGAAGTCTGGAAACTAAAGACTATTACTTCTTGAGCATTTTCTGTGTACCAGGAATAGTAGCTGGTATCCATTTCATTCTCACAATAAGCTTAATTAGATTGATATTATTGCTCTGTTTTATAGATGAGGAAACCGAAGTTCTGGAAGGTTAAGGGTCATCATCAAGGTTACACGGCTTGTAAGTAGCAGAGCTGAAATTTAATTTTCTATATGTCTGACCAGAGACTGTGATCTGAACCCCCATATGGTGCTGCCTCCCCTAGTGGACCCCATTTCTCCCTCAGCCACCCCGATAGTCAAGTCTTTACTGAATATGTAGTTCCCCAAGTGTATCATACTGGTTGTCACCTCTGAGCCCTTCATGTGTTATTCTTTCTGCCTTTTGTACCCTCCCTGGATCTACTACTTTCCTAACGTTCAGTCCTTGGACTTGTTACTCCATCTCATTGACCTTGAGATCCTCATGGGAAACACACAGATTGTAACACTAACCTCACAAGGTCAATGTGAGGATCAAGTGATGACTATGAAAGCACTTTATAAAATTTGGCAATACTCGTCTCAACTACCTATAGATTCAGTGCAATCCCTATACATTCCCAAAAGCCATTTTTGCAGAAATGGAAAAGCTGATCCAAAATTTTAAACGGAATGTCAAGAGTCAGCAAATAGCCAAAACAATCTTAAAAAAGAAAAACAAAATTGGAAGATTCACACTTCCCTACAGTAATCAAAAATTACTTATTGGAATAAGGACACCTGTATATAGATCAACCCAATAAAATTGAGAACACATAAATAAAACCATACATCTATAACCAGCTTGTTTTCAAGAGGCTTCCAAGGCCATTCTCTGGGGAAACAAAAGTCTCTTGAACAAATGATACTGGGACAACTGGATATACATATGCAAACCAAGTTGGACCCTTACTTCACACCATATACAAAAGTTAACTCAAAATGGATTGGAGACCTAAATGTAAGAGATATAAACATAAAAATCTTAGAAGAAAACATAGAGGCAAATGGTCATAACCTAGATATGATACCAAAAGCACAATCAACAATAACAACAACATACATAAATTTGACTTCATAAAATTTTTAAATTTTTGTACACTATCTCAACAGGCCACAATCAAAAAATAAAAAAGAAAACCCACAGAATGGGAGAAAACATTTGCAAATTATATGTGTAATGAGTCTAGTATCCAGAATACATAAAGGATTTGTACAACTCGCCAACAAAAAGGCAGTCCAACTTAAAAATGAGCAAAGGACTGGAATAGAACAGTCTTCAAAGAAGTTATACAAATGGATTACAAGCATTAAAAGCTGTTAAATATGATTAGTCATCAAAGAACTGCAAATCAAAATCACAAAGAGATGCCATTTCACATCCACTAGGAAAGCTATAATTTTTTTTTTTTTAAAAAAAAAAGAAAACTAAGTTTTGGCAAGGATGTGGAAAAACTGAGGTCCTATATTGGTGGTAGACGTGCAAAATCGTGCCGTCACTATGGCAAAGAATCGGAAATAATGTTAAACATACAATTACTGTATAACCTGTGTCTTAGTTTGGGCTACTATAACTAAGTACCCTACCCTCGATACTTATAAAAAACAGAAATCTATTTCTCACAGTTCTGGAGGCTAAGTCCAAGGTCAAGGCACACTTTCTGGTTCACAGATGACCATCTTCTTGTGTCCACACATGGAAGAAGAAGCAAGCAAACTCTCTGGAGTCTCCTATTTAAGGCACTAATCCCATTCATGTGGGCTCTACCCTCATGATCTAATCACTTTCCAAAGACCCCACCTTCAAATACTATTACATTGGGGATTAGGTATCAATATATAAATTGGGGAGGGAGACATTCAGGGTATGGCACCTAGTAATTCCACTCCTATGTATATACTCAACTTAAATAAAAATATATGTTCATAAAAGAACTTTTGCACAAATGTACACAGCAGCACTATTCACAACAGCCAATCAGTTGAAGAATGGATGAACAAAGCGGTATCTATTTACAATGGACTATTATCCAGCCATAACAAGGAGTGAAGTATTGATACATGTTACAACATGTATGAATCAAAAATATTATGGTATGTGAAGGCAACCAGACATGAAGGCTACACATCATATTATTCCATTTATGTGGAATGTCTAGAATAGGCAAACTCATAGAGACAGAGAGCAGATTAGTGGTTGCCAGAATCTGGATTGCAGGAGGGTAGAATGGGGAATAACTGATTAAAGAGCACTTTCCTTCTGAGGTGAGAAAATGTTCTGGAAGTAGAGAGTGGCGCAAATTTCACATACCGTTAATGTACTAAATTACACTGAATTGTTCATTTGAAAAATGGTGAATGTTACATGAATGTTACCACAATAAATTTTTTAAAAAGGTAGAATGGGGGATGAGGGAGTGAGAAAGAAACCAAGACTCTTCTGGTTTCCTTTAGGGAGTTATAGACTGGAGGAGCATTAAGCACTCACTGTGTTTCAGTCTCCACTGAGTCCTTTCTCTTCCTTGTGTAGGCATACTCATTCCCACCCCAGGGCCTTTGCAACTGCTCTTCATGTGCCTGGAATGAGCTTCTCCAAGCTCTTGGCCTGACTGCCACCCTCTCCATTCACGTCTCAGCCATGCTGTCACCTCCTCTAACACTCTTCCATAAGCCCGACTGGCTCCTTCTCATCTTCTTGGGGTCCCCATCCCATGGACACTCACTATCACTCTAACCAGTGTGCATGCTTCATAGCATTGGACACAACCTCATATTTTATTGATTTTATCACTTGCTTATTGTCTGTCTCCCCTAGCTCAAATGTTAACTCCATAAGAAAAATGTCATGACTTATTTATACCATATCCCTGATGCTGAGCACATGGTGTGTTCTCAAAAAAGATTCAAACTAATGAATGAAACTTACCTGAGAAAAATCAGAAAAAAAAAATCAGCCTTATTTAAGAGAAACCAAGTAAAGTAAAGGTAAGATTTGCAGTTATTATCTATCTACAGGAGAAAGTGAGATTTATTTTTGCCTCAATTTTAGACTTGAAAATTCATTAATGTGAGGTCATCTCCATCAGCACCATCCATCAAATGAAACTGTCAGTCTTCTCCTAAAATTCCTTGGAGCTTCTTGCTTTCATGCCTCACTCCATGGCTTCACAATCTCAGGGGCCACATATCCTACATACACTGACTCAGATGACACCAGGGTGGCAGTCTGAGAAGTGGCATTCACATTAGCGCACCATTACTACTCTCTCCCTCATCTGCTCGCACAGCATCTTCAACCATCTTGTAAAAAGCTCCATGCTCCAATACCTGGATGACCCTGAAGAGGAGGCTTGTAAACTTACCTGTGGCTACAGCCACCATTCACTGTCTGCTGTGTTGACTTTTCTGGGGAAGCAGGCAATGCCATGGGCTCCATCTGGGGATGTGGGCAATGTCAGATGTCTGTAAGTCACTAGCAGGAGGCCCAGGAGAGCCAATGTTAATGAATTAGGTGCCTGGACTGGCATGAAATCTCTGGATGTTCCCCGAATTTTCATTTCTGCATTTTATGCAGAGGTAGGCTACCCTCACCTAGTGAGCAGAGTATGATTACATCTAACCAGTGAAATCTTCCCCTTTGGCAGAGAGTCGATTGCCCAGCACTCCTTACAGTAAAAATGACCATGGAACCCACTTCAGACCAAGACTTTGTTGGAGGAGGTCATTGAGAGGGTGAGGGTGTGATCACCTATTGACCCTTCAGCTGGACATGAGCTCATGCAGTCAGGCTCTTACTCAGCCTTCTTTGTTCTATTCAGGACATCAACTGATTAGATGAGGCCCATTCACATTAGGGAGGACAATCTGCTTTATTCAAATGTTAATCTTATCCAGAAACACCCTTACCGACACCCCTGGGGCCCAGTCAAGTTAACACAGAAAATGAATCATCAGAGCAATGAGGGGCATCTGCTTCACAGGGCACGAAAAGCAATGTTAACTAGGATTTCTCTGTAGAGGAAGGTGGTTAAGGGTGCCTTGGTTTGAGTCCAGCCTCCTTTATCTCCTAACTACATGTCTTTGGTCAAGCTATTTTACTTCTCTTGGCCTTCATATAAAATATAAATAATGGGAGGCACCTACACGATGAGGTTGTCTGGTGAATTACATGAGAGAATATATGGGAAATTCATAGCACAGTGCCAGACATTTAAGTGCTCAATAAATTATAGCCATTACTATCATTGTTATTATATTATGAATTGATATAATCTATCAACTGAGGTCATGCGTTGTGCCAGTTATCAATGTATTGCTTCTCAACTTCAAATTCAGTCTTTAAGCCTTGCTTCTCCACAATAAGCCTCACTTTGTAAGCGTTTTTCTTTACACTGAGCACCATGCTGGGCTATCTCAGTAGAGGGCGCTGAAGAGACATTGCAGGAGAAATTCTCTCTTTTCTCACTGGTTCTGGCGGCTCCGCTATTGATTAGCGGCGCAGTTATGAGGAGTAATAGCCTAGGTCAGATGATGGACTCTCAGACCCTGGGGAAGGCTTTGGAACCCAGGGAAGTTTTCCTGCTCTGGCCTCAGGGAGAGTCCAAATCTTTCCAAGCCGATTTATGTGGTGGCGCCCCTAGTGGAGAATGATCCAATTGTAGCAGAGAAAGCCAAGCTCCAGGTTCAGATACAGAAGCAAGCCCTGGTCCCATCTGTGCTCACCTTCCTGTTGCTATTAAACCAAATAGCATTAAGTTCTTTATCTTGAAATAAAGCTCCAGGTTTTCAAGGAAGGATCCGTACAGGTCAACTTCACAGGCACAGTGCTTGCCAAGGAAAGGAAAGATGTGGGTTTTGAAACATGGCTCCCTAGAGTGAGGCTTAGGCACCTGCCTTTTGAAAAGAGCACCAGTTACCTTAGGGGTGTGGTCAAGATGGAGAACCACTGGATCAATCTCTTGTACCCTGAGGTTAGAATTCTGGCTGCTGTTCCTGTGAGCTTGGACAACAAAGTCTTCTTTAGGGTTGGCCTTCTCAATGACAAAAATATCTTGGGGGCTAGGGGATGGAGTCAATAAGATCATGCAAGCAAAGTCCAAAGCCCTGAGCACAGTTGCTGGATAGAACCTAAATATTTGGTTAGATTATACGTTTTTTTGTTTTGTTTTGCTATCATGCAACCATTTCACATTTTCTGGGCTCCTGGGGGACTCACCACACCCTCACTAGAGCTAGTAGGGTGGTAGGATTATGATTGGGACCACCGTCCCCCAGCAACAGGCAACCACCGTCCCAGGCCAAGCCAACTGGATGTTCCCTCTCTGGAATTGGAATCTCAAACAGATTGACCACCTTTCACCTGAGTGGTGGTGCCCTAACCACACTGTCATTGCCAGGTGCCTATTCCCAAGAATCCCCCTTTCTGGGTTGCCAGAGCTGCCTTGGTTTTGTCTCATTGACCAGTTCTCCAGGTTCCCATGGATTCTAGGAATGCCTTTTAGCCTTCCAGTTTATTCCTTTTGTCTGAATTAGCCAAAGTCGGCTTCCATAGCTTATGACCAAAGACCTCTGACACTGACAAATGGAAAGAAGGAGCTTTGGATCCACTGCTACAGGGAGAGGGATCACAATGAGTTGTCTTCAGTCTTCCTGAAAGGAGGACTGAATACTGGGGGGCTTTTAGGGACAGGATGGCAAATGCTTAAAGTAGACTTCTAGGCCTTACAGAACCTTGGCTGACCACTATCCTCCTTGCTCATGTCACTTCAGCACCACTGTCCTCTTTGCACTATCCACTCCAATACCACCGGCTTACTTGCTATTTGTCACACTCAGTGGGCACATTCCCACCCCAGGGACTTTGCACTTGCTGTTCCCTTTGTCTGGAATGCTCTTCATCCAGATACCCCCACAGCCTTCCCCTTTTCCTCTTTGCTCAAATGTGATCTTCTCAGCAGGGCCTCTCTCAACCACCCTACCTCAAAATATAAACCCCACCAATCTGCACCCGCCCTGTCTGACCCCTTGTTTAGTTTATTCTTTTCCAGAATCTTCTGACTTACTATATCATTCACTTATTCATTTTGTTTTCTACTTCCTAAGCTCCACAGAGCAGGATTTTTAGTTTCTCTGGCTCACTTCAGTATCTCCAGCATGGTAACCTGGCACATAGTAGGTGCTCAATAATTACTTCTTGACCTGAGGTTTATTTGGGGAGGATACAGTCAGAAACGTGGTGGAACATGCCTTCATCTGTAGAAACCATTGCCTGTCCAGCCCTGGAGGTCCTGGCTGACAGGTGCCTCCCACTGGGAGGACCCCACTCTCCCAATGAGCTGCATGTCTAAGGCCTGGCCTCTCCTGGATGGAGAGCCAGTATGTCTTGTAAGACTCTCAGTGATAATTACAATAACAACGTTAATAATTTAAATTAAAAATGCAGTGGCAATAACCATTTATGGGTGCTGGCCTTTTTTTCTGGGTTTGTGCTAAGCGCTTTACACAATATCTCATTTAATTCTCATCTCATTCCCATCTGGTAACCGTAGTACACCTGTTTCAAAGATGAGAAAACAGTGTGCCACCATCTCCGGCCACTTCCTCGAGCCTAGCACATAGCAGACACTGAATAAATGATGTGTTCTGCTCCTCTGCCCCATATAAGGGGGTAGAACATGGGACATTGGGCGTGCGGGGGCGCCTCTGGGAGGTGCCGGCGCTGCAAGGGCAGGAGCGAGGCTGTGCGTCTGGCAGGGAGAAACTCTAGTGAGGCACCTGGGCGTCCCAGCAGCGGCTTTCCGGAGGGGCGGTGTCCGCATGCGCGGCAGCTCCTGACGTCACTCGGCTCCCAGCCCTGCCTCACCGCGGCCGCAGCCCAGAGCTGAGCGACCCGGAGCGCAGCGGTCAGGGACTCCGGACGCCGTGCGCTCAGCCATGGCTTCAGGCCCCGCGGGTGAGAGGGCGCGGGGCGCGGGTGCAGCGGGAGGGCAGCCCGGCCCCAGCCCTCGACTAACCGGCCGCCCTCCTGTCTTGTCCCACAGAGGCGGAGACCCGGCAGAGGCTGTTGCGCACAGTCAAGAAGGAGGTAGGGGGCGGGGCGGGGGATGCGATCCTCCGGGAAGCAGGGAGCACAACCCTCCCAGGGAAAGAAATTGAAAGGGGGGAGGGTTCCTGATGGGGGTGGGAGAATGGAGGGAGTGGGATGGCCACTGACGGCGGAGCGACCACCTCGGGTGTGGGGCTCACCAGGATGGGTAGATAACCTCCCTCAGGGCCCGCAGCAGGTGAGTATGGGGGAGGAGAGAGGGGTTCTGGAAACTTTTCTGCATTGGCCCATGCAACGTCAGGGCCTTCAAGGTGTGGGGCACACCTGCATGAGTCTGGGTAGGACCCCATCTCGTGGAGGATCGGTGAGCTAGTCTCACTGTGATACAAGCACCTAAGACTAAGTGTGTTGGGGGAGGGGAGTGCGGGGGGAGGTGTAGTTGAATGGGGTTACAGAGGGAGTTTCCTACTTCAAAAAAGGGAGAAGATTCTCTTTGGGAAAATAAAGCCCCACCACCACACACACACACACACACACACACACACACACCCAATTCTCAGTATTTGCAGCCACCCAAGGAGCCAGGAGTCTTCCTCCCTGAGAATCCCTGGAAATCAGGTTCCTCCATTTGTGGGCATGTGCCTGCACCCTCCTGGTGGACAGGAGCACCTTATATCACACCTCACCCCACTCAAGCAGGAGAGTAAGAATCAGACTGGGTTCAGCTGCTCCTCTGCCCATAATTCTCCCTGGGATCAGCCAGGAGACCAGTCTAGCCTTTAGAGTTACTAACCCATGACTTCCTGTAGAGGGGGAGGACGGATCTATAGTGATCAGTTTCTGGGGAAGCATTTAGATGCCTGGGCTGTGTGTGTGTGTATATGTATGTGCATGTACATGGCTCTGTGGGTGAGGACATGTGGCTGTGAGTGTATCTGAGAATGTGCATCTGGAGATATCTGTGTATCTTTATGTATTGTATGTACATGTATCTGTGTCTTTGTTTATCTGTTTTTGTGAGTATGATGTGTATCTGGTGCAGGAATCTATGACTGAGTCAGGCTGTGACTCTGTGTGTGTATGTTTATCTGTGTGTGCGTGACCTGAGATGTGGTGCACGAGTCTGTGTGTGAATGAGTGAGGCTGTGACTATGTATGTGTCACCCTCCCTGTGTCACCCACATGCTTCAGTCTGGGACCCACTGCTGCCGAGCTGGCATCACAGGTGTATCTTGAGTCCATAAATCGAGACCATGAATGGCCACAGACCTTGGGAGCTGGCCTCAGTGTCTCTGTATATGTTGGGGTATTAATGCTGAGCACCAAGAAGCCCCTCCCCGCCTGAGAGCAGACAGCCTCCAAAGGAAGCCTTCAGGCAGGGACTTGTTGCTGCCCCTCCTCCTCAGGGGGCATGGGTGTATGTCTCTGTGTGTGGCACATCCCATGTTGTTTCAAGTATCAGCTCCAGGGCTGCTGGTACATTCTGGCCTTTCTGAACAAGAAGACCTGGAGGATACATGGAATCCACCAGAAAGGCCCAGAGCTTTTGATCTCGGGCCTTACAGAGACCCCTGTAGGGACCTGAACAAAGCTCTGTCTTTCCAATAAAACCCTCTTTCCAATAAAACCTGCAGATCCATGTATTCAATGAATGTTTGGGGGGAGGGTGTGTATAGACCCCCACCCAAAAGCCTTCAGGTTAAAAACCTGCAGTCTGTCTGTTTGTTGTTTAACCAAACCTAGATGTAAGATGTGCTCCCCAAATGTTTTTACCTGGAAAGTCTGTTTTTAAGAAAATGGTCATCTGGTGCCATTGGTAGGGGGGCTGCAGGCAGAAGAGCTTGTCAGTAAGGCATCTGGGGGTGCGCAATGCTTTCCGCCTCTGCACAGGGCTCTAGCTGGTGCCACAGTCCCACCTCTGGCACCAGCTCCCTCCTTGCCTCTCTCAGGACTTAGTTTCCCCATCTGGAGAAGGAGCCATGAGTGCAGTGTCACTGGAGGCCCCATCCATGTTAGTCTAGTTTGGGTTATTGGCCAGGCCGTGGGGGACACTTTACCCCTGGCAGCCAGCTGTCTGGGCCTGCATTCTCTCTCCTGGAAGCACCTGAGTCTGGGGTTCAGAATGAGCTTTCTGCCTGGCTCGATGCCATCTCCTGATCAGAGTGACCTTTTGGCCTCCTGCTTGGTGCTTGCAGGCAGCAGGGTGAAACTTGCAAGTCTGGACCCCAGATCGGCAATCAGATGGCAGGACTTAACAGAGTTGGTGGCTGTTTCTAAATTCTGTGTTTTTTGGGGCACATCATTTTAGTCATAAAGCTTCCACTTACTGGTTGCTGCTCTGTGTCCTGCCCCGTGTACACAGAAACTTTACGAGGTGACATTTACAGACAAGGAAACTGAGGCTCACGAAGGAAGAGTGAGTTGCTCAAGAGCACACAGCCAAGAAGGGACTGAGCTGGGGACTTACCCCCCAGGTCTGCCTGACGTCAGAGCCGTGTTTTTGCCCCCTACATCCCAAAATACCCATCTACATC